>JAAAYG020026061.1:0-53388 GCA_009936455.2 Tomocerus minor | reverse complement strand
TGAAAAGTTTACCTGGAGAATTTGCTTTCGAATGAGCTATCTCCGGGTATTCTACGATAATGGGTTCTTCAAAAAAAAGCTCCTACCACAGATCACAGACTTTCTATCTCGGCTATTGATACCAAGTACAAATCTTCACAAATTCGGAAACAAGAGGCGTAGCGTATCAGAAACTATCAAAAAATCTTTTGCACCTGTATCCGCATTTTCAACCTGAAATAAATAAAACTGAATTGGCAAATACTTTGAAAATTTGTTAAATACTTGAAGCTTGGTCAATGCCATATGAAACATCAAAAAAGATAATTTCGATAGATCTACAGTCTATAGTCTGATTCATAGGAATTTTAAACATTACACTGCCGTTTATGAATCCAAGGTTTTATATATTCCAGGGTATTTTCTTTGCTCGGCAGTTTTTATTTTTAAGGAAATTGCGTCACAGTACAGTATAGTAGGTAGAAACGATGGTAGGCTCCTTTTGATATATAAGGTTTTTGATACGGATCAATAGTTTTCACTCGTGTAGCGACATCAGCCACAAGTGATGTAATACATGTAATCCGCTTTAGCCAAAACGTTTTTTTAACAAAACTTACCCACTAAACTTAAATGACGTTACCGAAGGAAACAAAAGATGTATGTAGGTCTCATTAACGAAGACTGCATCACTGTTTTTGTCTTAAGTAAAGTTTGTTGTTTGCGATGCTGCAGCAGCCTTAAAATATTTGGCACGTGAAAATCTGTGTCATATGTCATTCAACGAGCCAAAGAAATTCTATAGTTGGACGGATTCTTTTTTTTTGTAAAAATGCACGTAGAAATGTTTTACTGCACTAAAAATGTCAAATTATTTGAAGTTCGGGCATTGTGTCCTTACTTTCTAGAAGCATAAAACATCTGTATGTCTATCTGGACTGACTAGTATATTTATAATTATAGTATAGCAATATTATAAATGTAAATAGAACACTAATAGTCTGGTGACTGAATTTTAATGCACGTTTTCTTGTTAAGACGGTTTTTGGCACCATAATATACTCACCATATGCATTAGTATGTAGATGTGTGCAAATATTTCATCATTACATATACCGATATACCATATCTAGCATAGCGTTATTTCTACTAATGTGTACAGCGATGGCTTCGTTTTATGTCCATGAAATGGTCGCTTCTATTTTTAAGTTTTACAAAACAGGCAAAAATGCACTTGGATTTTAATGATAAACAGTAATAATTGTCTAGCAAGTAGTGATTTGCTTGGAGCTATCCAATAATATTTTACGCACTTTATTCTACACGCAAATTCACGCAATACAATTCACAAAAAATGACAATCATAACCATTCATGAGTGATTAAAAAAAGTATAGTATTTAGTAATGAATTAAAATAAGACAAAAGTAGCATCGACCTAAGTAGCTGATGAAAAGCATACTTCAGCATATTATTAGAGCTTAACTTACCACGCTCAATAAAGTATATAATATAAATACCATAAAGAACCACGTAAGAGGGACGATGACATGAGTAATAAATGTATAACATATGAATAGACGAAAATAAGACCTTCATCATTGAATTCTTCACTGATTGCTGAATTGCGAGAAGCGTGAAGTACATGATCATCAGCCAAGATCTGATATAAACGAAATTGTATGTAGTGCAATAACTAATAATACTCACGTTACAAATTACAAAAGTAAAAAAGTCATCCGTTATACTGAGAAAACTAGATCCAAGGTAGGTGTTACATAACGTAAACGAGATTTGGCGCATCTTCAGTCACAAGTTTTTACTACATAGTTGGACACTAATAAAACTCACTTTCTTCAAATAACGCTATCATATCAGTGCTAATTTTTCTGATAAAGTTGAAAAGCTGCCTCTGCCTGTGTTCAACAATCAAAAGAAAAGCAAGGTTTTCAATTTTCTCAGATTTTACTGTTTTTCATTTAGCTAGATTTACTGAAGGTTAACATTTCCCGGAATTGTCAAATAACCATAATGACGATAATGATAAGAGGTTGGTACAATGTGAGAGTTGATTGAAATCCTTTTTGAAATATGTTTTGGAGTTAAAATTCTGAGAGTTTCTCTAAAATTAATAGGCAAATGTACGTCACTCTTTTATAGAAAATGTTATTTTTCCATAATGTGAAAAGAATAGTTATGAAATGATTTGAGATCTAAATGTAATTGCTATACATTTAGTTTCAGGGATGCTATTTTTCAGTTCGTTAGTTTGTACATTCATTTGAGAACTGCGGTTGGTCGAAAAGGTTCGACTATGGATTTACGTATCACACATACATATACTATTTATATATTATGAGTAGCATAGAAAGTTTGTTTGTGATACTTTCGCTATCTTTCATTGAGATATAAAAGCTAAAACTGAATGTCTCCAGCAAATCGTAGTTAGGAATACGTCTGATTGTAAATAGGATGCAAATAACAGCTTTCCTAGGGAATTTCATTGTGAACACGATGTAGAGTCGTTGCATGCATCCGCTTCCTCTCCTTCTCTTGAGATTGAGATACCTACCTACAATAGATGGGTTAAGACACACTCTTGACACGACTTATCCCATACTCACATACTTGCCGACGAGCAAGCGTCTATTTTCATTTCCATTTGACTGCATTTCAAGTTCCTGTTATCTATCCCTCTCCAATGCAAAATCTATTTTAAGGAGAGATCTCTAAGTACGCGTGCAACCAAAAACCTACATTAGACACAAACCTATCGGGAAAATAACATTTCTATTTCCCATCTCTCACTGAGAAAACCAACAGAACGATTACTTAAACTCATACACGTCTTAGAAAAGGTACGTACAACATTTTTGACTTCTACTTACTACCTTTCTATAGAAATATTGTTGTCAATTCACTAACAAGTTTCACGTGTCAAGTGTCAATTCCATTAAAAATCTTGTCATTACTTAGAACTTTAATCCAAAACTAAACCTGAAAAATCCATTACATGCAAAATATTGTATTACTTATAATATTATTTACAGTTTTATATCATACCTGTTGATAATCACTTGAGTCTTCATTATTACCGACACTACTTTAAATGAAATTCAAATATCAGGTCTGTAAACCTTTTTAATTATCTCTTGAGACTTGTATGGATATTTCTTATGCAGTACAAAATATAAAAACATACGAAAAAGTTGGCAAATGATTCTTATCAGGTTGTATAGACAAACAATCCTCCTATTTCTGTAGTAAAGATGGAAAAATACGAGGATTAATTAGATAAGAAGAATTACTTTACTGTCTTAAAAATACAAGTACCGGTTTGGGCGCAATTAAAACTATTTGGGTGGTAGTAGGTATATAGACCGTGCCGTAGAAAATCCTGAAGTACAAGTCAATGTCATTAGAAAGTGACGTAAGTGGAAATCTAGAGACAGTTGTACTGACGTAATGGCTGTTGAAAGGACATAATTGTCTTGTTTCCTTTAATCTTGATGACGGAACAGAACATTTATAGCTTTGAAGATCCCAATTAATTTATTTCTGTAGTAAAAGTAAATCTTAGTGCTACAGGTACAAATGACAACACTCAATTACTAAGGATATAAGGAGATAAGTATCATTACGCAACACTAACACAACATCTTCAGAAATCGATTGTAACTTATCGATCCATCGTAATACTTGTAATTGTAGGGAACGTATTACAATATAACTATATAGCACAGTAAACATGTGTAGGGAATCTTCATTTATATATCCACAAATGTCTTATATTCTCCTGAGCCAATATCTATACGTCATAAGGGTGCATTTGTGCAAATGACATATTCTATTATTTATGAGTATGTGCTACTTATGTACCTCTGCATTATAAATTAATATCGTAAATCGTAGTCATGAATGACATGATTATATCAAACTCAAGCTTTTACGTAACAGTATATAGCTAACACCCAGTCTCATCTCACCATTATTGCGTTACATTTTACAGTAATAGCATGCATACCTACTCATCCATGTAAGACTGCACAAACAGAATAAGAAATATCCTATCCACACACACAATCAAGTACATATATTATATCTTACTTTCCTCATTTCTATCGAACAGTAAATAATTTTCTTGGACATAACATTCTACTTAGCGCTAAGGACGTTATTTTTTGATGCGGCACATGTCAAATATTCCGAGAATTAGAATTTAATAATGTCTAGCGCGAGATACCTAGAAAATATTTTACTTTTCAAGACGCAGACGTCTTATTCAATTTCCTTTGTGGTGTTTGTTTATGGTGCTAAGAAAGGATATAGATAATTGAGGAAGCTTTGTTATAAATCTGACGATAAAATCAAAATTGAGTTGAAAATTGACATTTCATGATTTCAGTTGCAAGAATTTATATTTTTATCATTGAAATCCTTTGCAATAATTTCCAGAATTGGTTGTTGAATGTTTAAAAATTATCCAACAGGCATAGTGTGGTAATTTTTATTGTATATTATAGCAAGATATAACATACATACACTTATCATGCAATTCTCAATCAATAGAATCATTATAGTTTTCAAATTTTTTCAATGTCCCTATGGATTTTGCCACTTTAACCTGTTAGGATAAATTGCAACAGAAGCCTATTTTCCTTTATCTATCACTTTGTCATGTCACTGTGCCACATTACGACTGGCAATTGAAGGTGTATAGCTCCAATCCTATTATCTCCTTCTGCTTCAAGGAAAATTCAAGTTTTATATTATACAGCAGATGAGACTATAAGATTGAAAGAGCGTAGCATAACATTTGCCTCTACAACTATTCAATATTTACGATCCCCTTATTATAGGTACTACTATCTGTGAACATAACAGTCATGCAAATGCAAAAATACATTAAAGGTAAATAGCATTAACCACATATACATACTTTCATACTACGACTTTGACTAGTCCGTTTACTATTTACCAATGAGTAGCCAGTTTGTCAGGGACAAAAGTGAATTGTGGGATGAATACCTACTCAATATTGTCAAGATGAAATAAGAAAACATCCACACAAAATATTTTCAAATCAAAACCGAATTTGTGGAACTAATAATTATTATTTGCCAACTTACAAGTTGCAGCTAAAGGTGAATTCAACAATAATATTAACAAATCTATGATTCAAATTATCATTTAGAGATTAATCCACAATTTACATATTATTGGTAGTAATAATATTATGTAGGTGATTAGATATTGGCTTGCTCTTAGAGTCCCTGACTCTACACGAGGAGAGGGTTAGACTTACATTTGCGCAGCATTGAAATAACAATAGAAAGGATCGTCAATATGTTATACAATGCTTAGCTAGGTAAACAGTTAAATTGCATTTCCACCCTAAAGACCATCATTTCCTCAGTCAGCAAAGTAAATATTTTTGATTCTGTACATGGAATGATAGGATAGCAACTGGTCTATTTACACCACATTTTGTAACGTGAAACATTTCCGTCCACAACTTGTAATACGTTGTTGAGACGAGGAGAGGAAAACGGGGAATACAAGAGGAACGAACGACAGACACACTTCTACGCATCTAAATGAAAATGTGTTTACATTAAAATTTTCCATTTGCTCACAAACACAATTAACATTTTTCATAGACCGAACTGACTCTCAGTTTTAAGTTTCTGATCTTAAATTGTGCCAAATTACGAAATATTAAATCCAAAAACAGTATCATTATGTCATAGGCATTTTGATGACGTGCTAATATTAGGTCATTCCATGTCTGCCGACAATTATTTCAAACATCAGAACACTAATTCCTTTTTCCGTCGTAATTTCCTCAATAATGTCATTTAGCATTCCTACACAATAGAAACTATTATACTTGAGAAAATATTATATGTACTTATAAATTAAATACTGTTATTGGTATATATTATCTTTTATTTCGGTAATAGTATTATATTTGTTATATCTACAGTGTTAGTTATATAAACATACTATTATAACATCCTAATAGCAAAAATAGCAAAATGTTTTATACTCGTGCATTTGCTCACCCAAATGTTGCGAAATAAAAATTATTCCACATTTTATGTTGATTTATATTTATTTCGTTAGCTACGCATTCTAAAATTGCACACACGCGTTACAGTTACATTTACATTTATGATCAATAAATTGTGATATTTGCTTTTATATACCCTACAATTTACATACTCTTCAATCAATTGCAAAGCTATAAATACTTAGGACTAAACTGCACTTTGAAAAAGAGATAAAAAATATTTTCTGCAATAGGTTCACAAAAATGTGAGTTTAATTTATAATTAGTTATTGAAATAATTAAAAATAATCTTGTGCAGAGGCAATTAAAATTATATTAAAATTTTAATTGCATTTTTTGGCGTTTCGAAACTATCACGCAAAAATGCCATTACTAACGTCAGTCATCAGATCCGATTACGTAAGATAGGATTTCGGCCTGAAATAAAGATAGAAGTTGGAAAGATGAAGAGGATAGCCAGTGATTTAACGTCATAATAAATTCTGTTATCTCTGTCATGTAAGGTATATTTAGAGAAAGAGGATCTGTGTAAGTAAAGTAAATCCGTGTGTCTACAAATACATTTATTCTGAAAGTTTAAGTTAGTTTGTATGTATACATAGTAAGTAGTAAGTAAGGCCTTCAAAGGTTATCAGGTTATCACTTTCCCAATAAAGATTAAGATTATTGTAATTCTACAGACGTGGTTATTGTTTTTTATTTAGAATTTGATCACGAAAATTATGCGTGTTCCGAGTGAGTTGTCCACTTGAATCAAAGACCTCTAAGAGAAATATTTATTTTCATCAAGAGCAAATAAAAGTGTGTGGTCCAGAACTGGAGAGAAGATTGTTGTCAGTGTATCAACTGAAAGAAGTGCAAGAGACAAGTTTGACAGACAGAACGAAGAAGCCAAAGGAAACAGAACCGAAAACGGAGTCCTTCTTGTATTTAGTTCCGTGTCACTGTGCTGATTTTACCCAGTTGCCCACAGAAAAACGGAGAGGGTCAGAAAATGAAGCGAGGAACACTTCCGCCATGGATATTAGAAAATATGCTGTTAGTCACCACAGTTTTCGGAGTCATGATCGGAATAATAATCGGTATGTTTACAAATACTCATTCATTGTTCACTTGCAATTTTAAGTAGATAATTACATTTGATAAGGTTCACGCTAATGAATGTAAATAACTTAATGCTTTCGTTTTTCATGCACATGTTATGTAAATATTTTTGTGTTTTTTTATTTTTATAATTGGCACTTTTTAAGGTTTTGCCCTTCGTCCTGCTGCATTAAGTGATACCTGGCAGCAGCTCATATCTTATCCCGGGGAACTGTTTACTAGAGCGTTACAAATGATGATTTTACCACTCATTATCTCCAGTTTGGTTGTCGGTAAGATTAATGAATTCATTACTTAAGTTGAGTTACTATTCCAAAGAAATATTTTCCTTGTGCATTGCATAATAAATTTTCTGCTATAGACATTCACTCTGCCACAACAACCTAAGCTTTAACCGTTTGATGTCTAATTTTAGATCCTATGATATTATGTAGTCGCTTAGAAAGAAACTAGAACTTTATACGTACCGGAGTTATTCAGGAATGCGTCAGAGTAGCTTTACAATCACAAAATAGCAAAACATTATACTCTACTTATTCAAAATGCTATCTAAAATAAGATGTGGCAAGATAAAGAAATTATGCTCAAGATTTATTACCGTTCTTTAAATAGAAGACAGAAAGCAAAGAGCTCCAGGAATAAACACCAGCACACACCAAAACACACTTCAAAAATAAATAGCGTCAACATTTGTTTCTGTATGTCATACAAACATAGAGCAGAATTTACATGTCGCAACTAATCTTGGCCAACAGTCACAGATGGAGATGAATCAATCTCTGGAATTTGGTCTAACACTAATTTTTTTACACACCTTCCTGCCTAATAGCATATGTAATTTATATAATCTATTAATATATATTTCTCAGAAAAGATAGAAAATGGAAACAGTTAACGAAATGATTCAGGATATTATAGATGTGTCGATGACGAAATCTGATTAATATAAATAGGAGCATCGAGGACGAATTACAATTTACAATAATCAAGAAATTAAAATTATGGATGTTTCATAGTACTTTTGTTAGACATATTTTGTAAATAAAATGATAAGGCGTACTCAGGTCGAGAAAGTCGAGATTATTTCTGAGAAGGTCCAATAATTTTTAATTTTCGGAAGGACATTTTTAGTGAGTTGTAGAGTTGAAGTTGAACCATGGCATAACGAGTAACAACTTATAATTTGTTTTTTATGGTTTGTAGATCTGTACTACGTAAATAGCCTATATAGGTGTAGGTGTAGTAAAGGCGGATGTATGGATAAATTCTGTGCTAAATAGATTAATCAGATCAATATCTTCAACACCAACCAAGTCAAGTCGTTTACTTAGATAATACTTTTATGAAACGGCGAATATTTACTTACTGGCCAAGCAATGTGGCCAAACACTCCGCAAAGCCATGCACTTTTGAATGTCAAATTAATGGGGAGTCTTGAATAGCCACTTATAAAATTAAAAGATCTTTTGATCTTGACTCTTTGCTGCTGACATTGATCCCTAAATAAAAGATAACCGTTTGTCACTTTACTTGTCGAAAATTATCAAGTTCAGACTTCGAAGTGATTGAAGTCAATGGTTAGCTAATTTAAACTTTAAACTAGAGCAGTAAATAAATACATACACCTTGAGTATCTCAAAACTTTAATCTATCTCTTGTTTCACGAAGTAATTTTCTGGAAACAGGTCGATATTTGTCATAAAAAGTCTACATCTCAATATCGAATGTCTGAAGAGAATTGTTTATGCAGTGTAAAATACTAATAATATGGTACCCCGCGGGTTAATTTATAATAATAATCTTATATGGTAACATCATTTTATGCTTTTCTAAGAAATTGAATGACTAAGATCATATTCATGATTTCTTGACATTTTCTCTGAAGATTCTTGTAGTAGTAAATGAGGGTTATTTTTGGACTTATATTGAAATCATTAAATTAGACGAATAATTAAATTGGATTTGTATAGGGTCAGCAAGTCTGGATGCAAAAATGAATGGAAAGATAGCAATGAGGACATTAGGTTATTTCGTTGGAACTTCTTTTCTTAATGCCATTCTCGGAGTTATCCTTGTTGTCGCTATTCATCCAGGCGACCCTTCCATTCGGGGTCAAGTCGAAAAGTCGCACGCTATCGAAGAAAGGAAAAATACTTTGATGGACAACTTCATGGATCTTGGCAGGTCAGAGATTTGTGCCTTAGTTCAGTTTGCAAACAATCATTAGACAATTACAGCAGTCTCAATCTCAAATCACTCTCTATTTCAAACTCTGAGTTTTCAGAAATTGATATCTTTGATAATTATGTTGTTTTCAGAAATATCATACCCAGCAACGTTTTTGCGGCTCTTTTCCAGCAAGTAATTACAGAATATAAACTGAATGTTCCAATTTACTACTTAGAACAGTTAGTTTTTTAACATTGTATGCATTATCTTAATGTTATTTTCAGACTCAAACTGTTTACGAAAAACTTGTCGTAGGGGAAAATTACAACGAAACAGAGTACAGCAGAAGAATTGTAATGAAGTAAGTTGACTAATAAAAAAGGTTTCATTCATGAATTCAGTTTCTATAGCCTAAAGGTTGAAATGACGTAGCCACACAGATAATGCGTATATATGAGAAAACTTTTTTTTACAGAGATGGAACGAATACGCTGGGAATTATTACTTTTGCGTTGATCTTCGGAACTGTATTAGGTACACTGGGGGAACGATCTCGTAATGTGATAAATGCTTTTCGCGTGATTGACGATGTGATTATGATAATCGTTAAGAAAGTCATGTGGTAAGTCTATGAAAATATTTTTAATGCTTTTTCTTGTTAAAATTACAAATTCAATCATCTCACTGTAGTAATAATTATTGTAAAAATACAAAAATAATGAATTCCAATTAGCTTTTGAATTTAATATCTACATTTTTCCCTAATATTCCTTTAATATCATTAATAACTGTTAATCATATATTCAATTGCTCAACTAAATGTACTTAATTTGTTTTAATAATTTTAGGGTAACTCCTTTTGGAGTGGCAAGTCTTATATGCAGTAAAATCCTTAGCGTGTCGGATATTGCAACTGTGATAGCTCAACTTGGCCTTTATGTAGTCACTGTCACAATCGGGGTGCTTCTTTACCAATTTATAATAGTACAATTTATATATTTTGGCGTTACCCGGAAAAATCCTTTGGTTTTCTACTCGGGACTTCTTCCAGCCCTTGTAACTGCATTTACAACTGCGTCGACGTAATGACAAAATTTTTATTTTTAAATTTATTTTCTTCGATTTTAGTACAAAAAAATAATGAAACAATATTTTATAGAGCTGTGGCTTTACCGGTGACCTTTCGTTGTATGGAAAATCTAAAAGTGGACTCCAGGATTGCTCAATTTGTACTGCCGATAGGTGCTACAGTCAACAAAGACGGAACTGCTTTATTTGTCGCTGTCGCTTCGATATTCATCGCTCAGATGAACGGGATTTTCCTCGGAATTGGAGAACTCGCAACTGTTGCGTAAGTTTTGTTCTGGATTTGCTTTGCAGTTTTTATTCCGGAAAATATTGATTTAATAATTAAAATTCCAGCATTGCGTCAACTGCTGTAAGTGTAGCCAGTGCTAGTGTTCCCAGTGCCGCTTTAGCCTTGATGTTTATTGTGCTAAACGCTGTTGGAGTTCCTACCACAGATATCGGCCTTCTTTTTGCCGTTGATTGGCTTGTGTAAGTAAAACTATTTAAATAATGGCAGAAATAATTCTATTGTTACAAACTCCGTTTTATAAATGAGCTTTTTAAAATTACAGAGACCGAATTCGAACAACGAATAATCTCTTGGGAGATTGCTACGCTGCAGTATTTGTCGAACATTATTCTCAATCCGAATTGGAAGCCATGGACAAACAAAAGGTGGCCTATGATTTGTCAAAAAGCTATGACAGTAATGGAGGCGTAAATGTCAGTTTTGACGGAGTCTCCGTTGAAACACCTGCAGATTAAATACCTGAGTAGTATAAAGAAACATTTGTAAGAACTTAAGAAAGAATCGCATTTAAATATCGCATACATAGTGAATACTATTATATACAGTTAACTATTGTGTAGCACATAATCTCATGATCAGTCTCATCTCAATGTATGTACACATCATACATACAATATATTATTATCATTGATAGCTCTCAAATAGTAAAAATTGTAAACTATTTTAATGTTATTTATGTAAATGTACAATGTAAAGTCCATATCCGTAGTCCTGATACGACACTGTAAATAATGTTCGTAAAATGAAGAAAATATTCTCTAAAATTTTACCGAGTATTTTCCTATTAGGATACTAATCAATAATCAATTAGATTTTTAATTAGAGACAATTTACTCAAAGAATTGTATAAAATATCCTTGAATAATTGACAGAAAAGAGAACACAATGCCAATGAAACAAGAATATCGAATTAAGAAGGGACTGTCAGTAACATCTCCATAATTATTTGTCGACCTATATTGAGTATTGTTATCTGCTCTGTGGAATATTGACAAATCAAAAATGACGATTGACGAGCCTTTAAGAAAGTTGGGTATAGATACAGGTACTAAGAAAAGAACCCATGGTATAAACAAAAAGACTGACATGATCGTTTTTGACAATGAAAAGAATGAAATGAAACGGAGAACCAATTTAGTTGTGGAAAATGTTGTTTAAATAAATAAGTATGGGCATTACTCTATGTAATAGCAAAATGACAAAAATTATAGTACACTTCATACACAGAACACATTATGCAAGGAATAAATGCCAGACAGGGATTTTAAGTTGCATTTTACAAAAAGCTACCTTGAGTTAGTATATCAATATCACTATTATTACGAACGAAGTTTGTTTTCTATTGTAGAGTTTTAAACTCCTTTAGGTGTCATGTGCCGTTTTGATAAGTAGACTTATTAGTAGCTGTAATAATAATTAGCAGAAGAAAATAAAAATGTAACTGCAACAAAAACAACGTTGTTGTCGGTGACATTTTAAGAATAATAAAGCGCTGATAATATTATACTCACTTTATTGTTGATGCATTTGCATTTTATTCCGACTATCCAAAGAAAATATCTACAGTGCAATTGACAAAAAATAAACAGCCTGCATATAGTCTCTAAGATTTACCATTGAAGAAATGTGTTATTATTATTACAAAAATTACTTATTGTTACTTTTTATCCTGAGCTATGAATAAAATAATGACAAACGAAAACATAGTGAAAATTTGCCTTATAAAGTATTAGGTAGCACAAAAGCATTACCTATCTGAACATTTTACTCGATGAAATTTACAATGATTTTATTCATTGTCCATTGTGCGTAATTTTTCCGTAATTTTCAATTTTAGGATTCCTAATGTCTAAAGAAATTGATCTATCTTTAATAGTAAAGTTAAAAAAATGGTCATCCAGAATAACATTTTTAATTTCTAATGTCTTTAAAAATTAAAATTATTAATAACATATTTACATACATAGGTACATTTGCGGACTGCGGTGAATTTATTGTATTCATTACTTGCAAATTGTAATGATTTACATATTTATGTTAATAAAATATGATCCAGCAACCTCATTAGAATATTAGAATCTGTAAAATGTTTTATGATTTAACTGCAATCGAATACAGGCTCAAACTCCCATGATGTATCTACAATTACAATACAAGCTAATTGGAAGACACATTAACATGTTTATCTAACACCAAAAAAATTATTTTCTATTGTTTGATACTTCTGCTTTCTAAAGAACTATTTAACCACAGAAATATTTCTACTAATGATATAGAGCTATAATATTGTAGGTCTTAGGTTAACTAAAAGTTATCAGCAAGCAGTTGGTAATTAGTGATATCAATATTTACTTGAATAATTATGTTTGTTTTCGTAGCAGTATCTCTCCAGAACCAGAAAGGAAATAATTTAGTATTTCAGTGTGCACGACAATATTAAGGTAATATTATAATTTTCACGATATTTAAAGCATATACGACAGACTGTTACACAAAAATATTATTTGTGAGCCACATTTGTTCAATTGTACCATCATTGCAAATACGCCTCAAAAATTAAAAAGGGTTCACTTTTTTTGAACTAAAAGTTTTAACTCAACACTTATAAACAAACCTAATAAACAAACCTATATCAAATGTGATGTATTCTATTCTATGTCTATAGCAAATAATAATACGAGTAATTTATAATACTGCACCAATCCATTTTAACCACCATTTTATATTTCGACCACCTCTGGAATAATTGGCTTAAATCCAACTTCTGCTTCAATATTCGGACTGAGAAAATTCATAGTATTATTTAATACAAAAACACAATAATTAAATTATTTATTCCTAAATAATAATCAGCAATAATTAATTATTAGTTTGAATGCGTTCATGAGTCCAATGATTATTTATTTTAGGCCGATATTACACAATACAACCCGGCCTATAAAACCATTGCATTGTTTTAAATTATTTAGGAATCTATATTTATCAATTTACTTTTTGGTAAACAGTTTTCTACAAATAAATTGAGCCACTTATCAGATGAAGAGGATAGTCATGCAATTTATATAATGGGGGCGTTTATCACGCACGACCATTATGTTTGTAATCAATGTTTCAATGTTTTGAATGATTAATTATCAACACACCTACTATAAATAGCAAATTATCTGGCTGCTGACCATTCAATATTTTAGGGAGAATTGCTGCTGGATTAGCATCAAGAAGATTATCGCTGAAATCAGTAACCTATTATACAAAATTGAAAGATGAGTCAGTTTTTGGAAGTTGTGTATCAGCGTTGCACTTTAGGTGAAGGTCCTCATTGGGATGCAGGAAGATCCCAACTCTATTTTGTAGACATTGTTGCCCAAAATTATTTGCGTTTTACACCATCAACTCGAGCAACTACGAAGGTTGACCTAGGTATAATAAATTTTCACACATCGAAATTTCTATATTTGCGTAAACTATCAATTACAATTTACAGGGGGTTTAGTAGGGGCAACTTTAATACTAAACTACGGATAATAATTTCTAATACGAATATTTTCAGATCAACAAATCGGATTTGCAGTTCCTGTCGATGGAACACAAGATAAATTCATTATTGGTCAAGGCAGGAATTTTTCTTTATTGGAGTGGGTAAGTCAGTTATCAGTAGTCAGGCATCAGTTAACCTTTCGTTGTTCCTCTGTTGTAGTTCTCGATAAATAGTTTAAATTGTATAAGTGTTGGTGACAAAATCTTTCTTCATTTAGGATGGAGTATCTCAAAGACCAACGTCAGTGAGAGTTCTTCACACTGTTGACACTGAATACCCTGGAAATCGCCTTAATGATGGAAAATGCGATTCAGACGGTCGCCTGTGGGCAGGTATTTCTTAGATAATAAAATTTACAATTAAAAGGAACACACTAGTTTTATGAAAATAATTTCCTAATGATCATTTCTAGGAACAATGGTGGAGAATGGAGAACCTGAATGGTCAGGCTCATTGTACGAGATGGACTTAAGTGGCAGTGTGACCAAGTTGTTTGGGGGTGTTGGCACATCAAATGGACTTGCATGGAATTCCACTGATACCATGATGTACTACAATGATACAAATACAAGAAAAGTAGACGCCTTCGATTTCAATAGCCAAAATGGAACGATTTGTAAGTTTCGTAATTTTTGTTTGCCTTATTGGTCTGACAGGATAAAAAGGTAATTAGTAAATTATTTCCCTGTTTAATGTGTTTATTCAAAAGCTGCAAGAAGAACAGTGTTCGATTTGGCAGCAGCAGGAATGAGAGGAAGTCCTGATGGAATGACAATTGATGCTAATGGAAATCTTTGGGTTTGTCTATGGGATGGCTACAAGGTACAATCATCCTTCACAATTTTACATGTCATTGTTATGGACAATTCTTCGTTTATTTAACTGTTTTGTTCTATGTTTACTACAGGTGATACAGGTGGATCCAAATGTTGGACGAGTCGTCAGTGAAATCAATATGCCTGTAAAAGATATCACCTCGGCTGCATTTGGAGGACCAAATCTTAACGAGCTCTACGTCACTTGCGCCAGTTTCTATGATGAACCCAACGCTGGATCTCTTTGGAGAGTTACTAATTTGGGAAGTGGAATCCGAGGCAGAGCAGGTGGAAATGCTTACAAGGGATTCATTCCCACTAATTGATTTACGTCAGACCAGTGATGTACTTAGGAGTAAAATTATAATAATAGAAGTGAAGTACGTAGATTCGGTTGTTGGAATATGTTATTATTAGCAGATTATTGTTTTGGGTTAGAAGTTTCAATGTAGGTAGTATTATTGTTTGAACACGCAAAAGTAAAAACATTTCTTCTGTGCATGATATTTAAACATGCAATTAAATCCTTACATCATTTATGCTCTACTTTATCCACCTGGAACCTGAACTTGGAACAATAATATACCAAAATAGATCGCCCATAATTTACAGTTTACTTACATGCATATTACCTATGGGAATTCTATTACAATTTCTAATAGCTAAAAGAAGCTACCGCGATTATAGATGGTCTATGAATACATTAAAACAAAATTAGACAATTAACCTTTGATCATCAATTGTTATTTTCATTTGTTCTCCCTGCCTGGTGAAGAGTTTCACATTAACAAGAAATTGAAAAATTGTAATTGCTGCCATTATGTGTCAATTGAAGTTAATAAAGAATTTTGTTCAAAATCATTACATAATAATTGTAGATGTACAAACAATTACATTGGTTGAATAATCTTTTATTAGCCCTTTAGGGTACACACCCTTTGTACATGCTTCGATTAAAGCTTATTATGTAAATAATTTTAATAGAAACAAAATAAGTCTAGAATAACTGAAATTAAATCCCATTATTGCAACGATTGTAACACGTACACCACAATATGGCAGATTTCTTTTTAGAATCGGCACAATGCGCAATGCTAGATTTAACATTGAATAGTGAAAATAGTGCTTTGTAGTATTTTTGTTCTCTTAGTTGTTTGGTTTGTATGGAAAATTATTCACAAACTTCTATACAAACTTTTTCAAATATTGTAAGTATCATTGGCTATCATTTAAAGGATGGGAATAAAAGATATCACATCAATATTGTTTATGTATAGGCGACATAATGAAAAATACACACATAACCCACAACCTATTGGATAAATAATACAGTACCTTCCTACAGATTTAATACGATTACGCTGGTAAGTATATCAATGTATATGAAGTTTGAAAATAGCCATGTTCTCTATTTAATGTTTTCAAGTTCAAATTCTTTTGAAGTTTGATTTATATAATCTGAAGGTGAAACGCATCGATTTTCGATTATAATAAAACATTGTTAACCATTTCACATTCACATTATAATTCTATTAGTAGGGTACCTACATTAAAATATTAAAATTGTTTGTTATCGGTTCATAACCAACAGATGAATTAAATGTTTACGGCAATCCTATTATGCGTGTTATTAATTACATTATATCTGAGGGCAAATTTTGGATATCCTCTTAACGGAGATTTTCCTAAGATTTTCCGAAATTGTGTGATAAAATTTGTGGGTAATTCAGAGTTAGATTTGCTTTCCAAATTTTTAAGTCGATATTTCATAGAAAATGGGCAGCACATTTTGAGTCCAATTGGAGTGGAAGTTTTGGAAAGTGATTTAAAATTTTATAACCTTCAAAAAGGAACTAGATTTTTAGCATGTCTAGTCCATGTTCAATTTTTAACACAAAATGAATTAACTCGGCCAATAGCATTGAAAAAAGTGTTAAATGCTAGAATTAAGTTTGATGAATTTCCCCAGTATACAATTTTTGTGACAAAAAATGAGCCCGTAGCCCGATCGATAAAATTTCCATTGTCTTCAATTACTCTACCGTCCAAATTTTTAAGTTTACAACTTTCTTCGCCTAAACGAATAGGCATTATTTGCTGCTTTTGTGACTTAATGGAGAATGACAGTATAAAATGGATTGATTTAAAAGAAAATATTTTAATTAGTGACATAGACAGAACTTGGAATTTAGTGCACTCGAACCAAAGGTCAGAAGTTGTAATTGCTCATCAAATCAAGTTTGAAAATCGGTGGAAATTATTTGCGGAGGAAGTTAAATTGTATGGAATTTGTAGCTTCTACGAAAAGAAGTTCAAAGTTTCATTGAAACCTCGGACGTGTACACAAATTATTCTGAGTAAAAAACACAATTATACTCTTTTAGATAAAACACGTTCAAAAAAAGAATTTCATGGGGTCATTAAGGGTAAATATGGACAACCGGGTAAATCTAATGAGTGGTCATCAGTTTACAAGTTTCAATGGTTAACAACGGCAGAAAAATTTGAGCCTGTGATTTATTTGATCATTTTCGATAGTTTGGGAGTCAGCATTTCAGCTTTAAAAAATCCTTTTGATTCTAGCATTTGGATTTGTTGTGCCACATCATTAATTGTTCTAACCTTGATTCAAACAATTTTTGAAACACAGTTTAATCACGAAATAAATTGTGCATGTGCAATTAGCGATGTAACTTTTCGATGTTTTGCGACTTTACTTGAACAAAGTCAAAGTGCAATTGTAAAACTAACGAAAGGCGACAGACAAAAAAATATTTTAACTGCATTTGCTGCAATAGGAATTTGGACAATGACGTCATTGGTTTTGAGCAATGCTTACAAAGGCACTTTATTTTCCTTCCTGACAAAAACCCCAAAACCCATTATTCCAGAAAACCTGAAAAGCCTTTTAAAGAGCAAATATATCATAGCATCCCCAACAGCTAATTTATTTTCTTATACAAAAAACATGGACAGTCTTATAAGTATTTATATTAATAGTAACCCCTTAGAATTCAATAATACCAAATCATATGACAAACTTTTAAAATCGCTTATTGTCATAAATGAATCAAAAGAAGAATTTATTCAAGAATTAGGAGACGAAATCCCTAATTTATTTTCCTCAAAATTTGTTTTGGTTGACACAAAAGAAGACATTGAAGACATGTACGAAATGTTAAAGTTTTTTTCTGCTAAAATGGTTTTTCAGGATCTGACATTTTTCAGTCATTTCCAGTTCGAAGAACTCCTTGGATTATTTCTAGAAACTACCTGTCAAATATTGTTCCGAAATCACTAGCAGCATTGCATGAATCTGGGATTATTTCAAGATGGCGAAAATTCAACGATATTTTAAAGCGATTCGAAATGCTGTCTGCATATCCAACTTTAACTTTAAGACCTTCACTAAGTTATCTACTTTCGAGAAATGACAACTTTAATTTCCAAAATAAAGATAATTTTTCCAGAAGTTTTGGGATTGACAAGTTTTTAATTACTGTACAGTTGTACGTAATTTTAATTAGTGTGAGTTTTTTGACTTTCCTTCTTGAAGTTATTATCGGAAAAGGAAGAATTTGTTCAATTCACATTATATACTTTGTTTATAAAATGTCATCAAGTATCAAATTAATTTTGTCTAAAATCAATCGACCATGTCGTTGGGGTTCATTGTAAAATTTAGATTTTAAGGAAGTGCATTTATGCAGGAACCTATAGTAGCCTCTAACATCTAATGTACATGTCATAGTTGCCAATACCGTGTAGTTTTCTTTTTAAATGATACACTTCATACATTCTAATATTAAGCATCGGGGAAATGAACAACAATTTCCAAACAACTACAGTATAATATTTTATAGTCTCTGGAAAAAAGCTTTTTACCCATTCTATTCTTCCAGTACTTGTGTATTTTATAATTTTCAATTTCTGAATTGTATGTATTTGCTAAGCAATCTGAAATTAACTAATTAACCAACGTATCTATCAATTCCTTACTAAAATTTAGGACAGAATTATGTATTTATTGTTACTGGATTCTTAAAACACCACATTTTAATAGATTTTTCCAATATTAATACAATTTATAGCCAAACAGATACCTACCTAAATGCTCTGTTATTTACTAACTAACTATACACTCAATTAAAGTCAAAATCTTTTTGCGCTGGTAGTGTAAATAATTCATCATTATCATTCCAAATTGCAAATGAAAAGCATATCTTCACTTCTGAAATACCAAGAAAATGATTACGTCCCGTCTACATGTATATGAAATAACGTTATAATGTAAAATATGCGATTATTATAATTGCAGATGAAATTACAATTATATAATAATAATGTTTATTGTTTATTTAATTGACATTATTTGTCTATGTCTGCTCCATGCTAATATAAAATTAACATTTGGATGAACAAATAGGCATTATCATTTCATTGGCAATACAGAAATAATAAAAATGTAAGCAATTGCTGAATTAGTTAATTTTCATTTCCTGTTCATCTTAGTCCGTAATTTCTGTTGCCCTTAAAATTGACATTAAAAAATAAACAAATACAAAACTGTATTTATTTCTCCGGAATTTTCTGTCTCTGCATTTCATCAACAAATCTAGATTCATGCATACACGGAGTCTGTAAAATTAGCCAAATATAGAGTCTTGAATTAGAGTTTAGGTCTTTAGGTTGATTTCGTGACAGAAGTTTGTATGTGTACAGCATACATAGCAGATGTTCTTCTAAGGTTGGCAATGAAGAGATAGAGAGAGAGAGAATACAGCGAGTAAAGCTAGTGGATAGTTCAATGTACATGTAATGTGGTTCTTAAGCTGTGTGTATTCGGCTTCAGCTCGGCGAGCCTACGCAATCGATTCGGAGTGTTTCGCTTTGAGAAGCGCTAGATCCAAAGTAGTTGATCAAAGTGTTCAACACAGTAAGTTGCAAAATTGTCAAGTAAATCTGCAACCGGGCTACGACAATAACAAACATTAATCTTCACCACATCTGATTATCTCAACTAAACACAGTCCGCTGTGTTCATGTGCTAAACCTCTCCAAAGATAATTCAATCTTCACCAATCTATCTCTTCCAATTGTTCTAATTAATTCTCTAAACTTTTTGTTCTGTGCTGGGTGTGTGTGTTTCTCTACTCAAGATTTGTGTGGTCTCTGACCTTTTTGCAATTATATCACCACTATTCATTAATCAATGCAATAATAAAACCTTCCCTAAATATTCCTCATCGTATTAGCGTATTTCCTGTGCGAAAGAATTTTTCACAAATTCAAATACACTCTTAAATCAGAGAGAAAAGAAAAAAATTTCAAGATTGGAGTTTTGCTCATATCTCAGAGCAAAATGAAGTCCATACAGATTTGTAAAAATTTCTGTGTGGTCATTCTCGTCATTTTGGCTTGCAATTCGGATTTCGGTGAGTTTTCCCTAAATACTACTTTAATCATGATTTTCTTCTTTTTCATAGCAATGACTAATCAAGGGCGGAATCGACACACAAGATTTCCTGTAGCAAAGAGAACTGTGTATACAAACAAATACTCGGAACAATGACTCATACACAGATCAGGAATCATTTAGCATTTCTTTATTATGACAATCCCTAATTTCGCTGTTCCTTCTTCTTACATCAAGGGACACTCCAACAAACCTTATGAAATTATGCCGGATTTTAATTTTTTTAACCCATGGAAAATTTATCCCTATTACCACGTGTTAGTGCGTACACCGTGTAAACGCAATCTTATCTTTTGATGGCCGAATCTAGTATCGTAATGTTTACATGACATGTTTTAAAACGTTATCTATTTATTGGGGTTATTGGATTGGCACTTTAAATTATCATGAGCATATCGAAATTCCAGAGCTGTTGTGACTATATTTAGAATATTTATTTTGGAGTATTAGTGTCCGGAAAGAAATACATTTCCTTCGTTCACACAAACATTTTTAAACGAATTTCTTCTCAGAGAAGATGCTTAACGACTTTTCACGATTACATGTTATCGTGTTTTTATTTATTCTTATACAAAGCAGATTTCTAAAGTTCCTCAATTTTGTTTCGAGCAAGAATATTTTTGTTTTGTAATTATTGCCTGAAAATAATTAGATGCCATTTTACAAACATCAGTAGCTTCAGTAGTAAATGATGTATACATTAATTTAGGTTGTTAGATAGATAGATAGATAGATTTGTTTTATTCAAGTGACAAAATAGGCCATCCAATTACACGAATTGAAATCAGTACTAACCTAAAGGTTAGCACCGCTTTTCACCAAAAGTCACAATTTCAAATGTTATCCTGTTCGATGAAATGAAATGAAAATTTCAATAAATTAAGATGTTCCAATTTTCATGTGTATGTATATAAATACACAACGTTAGTTTATGATTATGTGGAGGGTCGTATTTCAAATGTGAATCTTATGTATGCCACTATTTAAGTTCTATATTTTAACGTGCTAAGTTAAAGTATGAATTTAAAAAGTTTATAATTACATGCGAATAATAGTGTACCTACATAAAAGTATCAATATGAAATGCATATATTGTGGTATTTGCAAATTAAGTTTAAAGCTCATGATTTTAATTTGTGATTTGTTTGTGTAGCTTGGGGAAATGCAGCGTCAAGTAATGAAGAGGAAAGTGGTGCTGTTTTCGTGAAGGAACCTCCATCAAAAGTGGACTTTTCCAATTCGACCGGGGCTGAAATCCCATGTCAAGCAAGGGGCAACCCAACGCCGGAAATCATTTGGCTTCGAGCGGATGGCACAGCGATTGGAGATGTACCGGGACTGAGACAGGTAAGACTAAGAAGAGATTAAGAAGAAGTTGAGGGAGACAGAAGGGCACTTACTCCTTCCTCTCTTTTCCCTTTAGTTGCTAGCAGATAAGTAATGTATGTGACAAGCTGACAAGACAATAATGCTAACTAAGCAAGGCCAAAATCTCAACCACTTTCTATACTACTCCATCATTACTCTTTGTATGTATGTGTGGAGTGTGCTATGTCCTACTTTTATTTACGTCTCTGTGTGTGTTACCTATAATATGTCGATAGGAAACTTTAAGTTCATTGCTAACTACTACTGTTCTGTGGGATAATATTATAATCTATTTTTATGTCTACATGCATAGACGACATGCATGTACGAATTTTCTCACTCTATAACAAGGAGCAAGATTATAAGAAAGGTAGAACAGAGAGAGAGGGTACTTATACCTTTTTGTATTTTTATTTTGTATGAAATCTACCTTTATGCTTATAGGTAGGTATAGCTAGGGAGTAGAAGATTCTCATGTGTAGTAGACACCAAATGAAAAGGAAACCAAAGTAGGTAAAGTCCAATACATAGACAGACTATTTAATATAATAACTCTGTGCACATCTCAAGACAACATCTATCTCAGTCTGTCTTTGAACTGTAGCATTACCATCTGCTCCCTACCATCTCCTCTTCCACCTATTTACATTATCCCATGTCCCAGCTTAACATCTGGCATGAGAAATGAAAAAGCCTTGTTTGTATGAAGTACTTGCTAGTAGTTACAGGGCTACGATAGATAACATGCAGCTGCCATCAACTGACATCCATCCATAGGGGTGGTGGTAGTCACTGCCTTATAGTCCCCTGTGCAAAGTGCACACATATAAAAAATCAAAGAGGGTCTCCTATAATATTATTTCCAATCCAGATACAAAATGAGAACATGGAGCATTAGCAGGAGTTGTTAGACTCATTTCATAAAGTATTTCTGAAACATGCCCAGTATATTAGTTCTAGTGTATGTTGTAAATGATATTTTGCTGTTTTGTTCTTATGACTAACTCCTAATCCTTATGTTCTACGTAGGTGCTTTAACATTTGTCACATCGTAACATTCGTTATTAGGTAACCAGCTAACTACTCACTCCTCTTTTTCTTTCTCTATGCATATGGGAGAAAAATACGTTTGCTCAAGAGCTCAAGTAGCGTCCTACAGGTCACAGATTGGAAAAAGAACAAAGAAAGCTTGCTCTTTTTTGTTCGGTTTAAGATAATGCTATAAATGCTGTGCTTAGATATATGTAAACTAAATGAGCATCACCGTTGCACTATTTTTTATGTGAAAAAACGGTCATTTTTGTCACATTTGTCTAGCACGTAAAAGGAGAAGAGAGGATAAAAAAGCAATTAAATTCTTTAGTTTACCTATTGTTATAAGTTACAAATGAATAGTTCAAGTTGCGAAATAAAAGTTAGAGTTTTGGGCGAGCACACGTGTCGGTAGTAGGAGTAAAACACTTTTCGCTCACTATAGCCAACTGTATTAATGCAATGGATTTTCGTTAGTTTTACAAAGCTTAGTCAGGACACGACTGACACGAGATATACTGAATTGCCAAAAGTTTAGTGCGCTTACACAAATGGATTTCCTGTCTCTGTGTTAACTCTCGTCTATAATAAATGTGTAGCGTACACCTAAACATGAGTTGTTTATGCGTCGCTTTGCACTGGGCTTCTAACATATCAACTTGTAATGAATCAATGAACTGTTGGGCTACACCAGTGCATTTTCAGGAATGCAATACAAATATCCACTCAAAGAATATAGCTATATAGCCTGCGTATGTAGAATGTATAGCGAAATGCAATTGTAAATGAAAACTCTTTCAGAGTTCGAATAAGGCTTAATGGCTTGGTCTGTACTATATGAGATATGTCAACTTGTCATCTCGGATCTCGTTATATCATATTGATAAAACAATGAAATACCAAATGCCATGCACGAAACGCTCATGCTCTTTAATTTCATGTTTTTGCTACATTTACCTTTTACCTACATTAAAAGCATATTAATGATATTTGCTGAATAAATGCTCTAAAACGCAGTATGATTATGTATCGTGTCGAAATATCCATAAGAAATCATAAATGATTTACGTTTCTTTCCAACTTTGCCCTTTGTCTTGTCCTTGATTGATTGCGTGAGAATAAGGTTTTATTGCAGTCAATAATGATAGTAAAAACTCTCGTATTGCTTTCAGGTGTTAGCATCTGGAGCTTTGGTATTTCCACCTTTCCGTGCTGAAGATTATCGTCAAGAAGTTCACGCTCAAACCTATATTTGTCTGGCAAGGAATTCCGTTGGTACTATCCATTCACGAGATGTTCACGTTCGAGCAGGTACGATGATGTATTAATGCACATTTCCATGCAAATTTATTAGCATCTAATATTACACATTAAATGTTACGACATAATATAGGTACTATACATCTCAATAATTGTCTTTAAGGGTATTTAGTGTTAATTCTCGGCATTTTGATTACTTGTAGCTATTCATATGCTTTCAGTCTCATTTCACTTAGTTTGCAAATTAGAGATTCTCTTTATGCAAACTACAAACAATTAGCTAAGGCTGTCATATAAGAACTGGATGATGTACAGGGGGTAGCTACTTGTTTAGTATATAAGTAAATATATAGCATTTTTAAGTGTATTATGTGTAAATTGATATTGATATTACTAGACTACAAGACAACGATAATGTTTATGAAATAATTTTCTATAGTGCATAATATATTGCAATATTTAATTTATTATACTTCAGTTGTTAGTCAACTCTACACAGCCAATGTTTGGGAGGAGCACGTTATTCGAGGAAATTCAGCATTGATGAAATGCAATTTGCCAGCTTTTGTTGGTGATTTTGTGAGTGTAAGCTCTTGGTATGAAGATGATACTCCAATAGAGAGAAATGAACAGTATGGTAGGTGATATAGTTATTCTGTGTGAATGCTGTCAGTCAGTAAATACAGACAGACAGTTAACAAGTAATTGTTTGCTGTGTCTAACTATTTTGAGCTACTGTTGACATATAGAACTTTCAGGACTAATTGGCGGATGCAGGGCACTAAAGCAAATAGAGAGGCATTGCAATTGGGGTACCTGCCCTCGAAATTGTTAGTATTACTAACTAAGACCGTAAATTGTGTAATCAGTTTTTACCCTCATGTAAATGTGTAGTAAATGTTTAGCTCTAGTTGAACATCAATGCACGTGTTATGTCGTGCAGATGAAATATGTAAGGAAAAAGAATCTATATAGACATTGTTAAAGGTATGTGAGTATCTGTATCATTTTTCAGTTAGGTAAATAGCAAATGTATAGCATGGCATTGCATGTATGTAATATTTCTTTTGAACGTGAAAGATTGTTTGTTTTGACAGTAGGCTAAACGGAAAGTAAAAAAGAATACCATTAACTAGTTTGCTTATGGATTGTGCTGTGTTGTTTCTAAAGTGGTGAATCAGCCGTACACGGCTAAAGTATTTGAAGAGGATGCGATTCGAGGAAACTCAGCGATATTTAAATGTGCAATGCCATCCTTCGTCGGAGATTTCCTCGCAGTAGACTCTTGGTTTCAGGATGACGTACCTATTCATAGAAATGACAAATATGGTATTTATTACATGAGTGACATATAAAATAATATAGAGCAATCGGACAGGATGAGTGGACTATGTATCAAAAGATAAACTAATTCAACGAATAAATAAACAGTTTAGTATTTGCGATTCTCTATGTGTCTTGCTAAGTAAATGGACAAAACATATAGAAGATCTACGATCGATGAGAATTGTAAATAGCAATGACCCATAGCCATATGAAGGATTAGTCAGCTATGTGTTACTTGCATTTATTTGCTGATAGAGATAAGATTCAGAGACTATGCATATATATTATACATTGTATATAAATTTACTACTTAAATAGATATACTTATAATAAATTGAATACGTCTTGGCTTTCATATATTGAAGTGGTCAATCAGCGATACACATCCAGAGTAGCAGAAGAAGATGTCATTCGAGGGAATTCTTTAGTGATGAAATGCTCTATGCCAGCATTTGTAGCTGATTTTCTTGAAGTAGATAGCTGGTTTCAAGATGACGTTCCCATTCACAAAAATGATAGATTTGGTATGTGAGTTGGGAATTGAAATTGACAGGACTATGATCAATAATTATTGACATACTGTCAAGCAAGCACAATCGGACATGAGTGCAGTGTACCATCACCTATTACTTTCCAGTTTCGAATTTATTATTTATATCCACACACCCTTTTGGCATTTTTTTAAACGAATTATTGCTTCTTTTACTACTAGATACAACATACAATTCCCTTAGGTCTATACAATTATTGTAAATGAATTTGATTTGTAGTAAAACATTAATCTCGCTATTTTTAATAACTGGAACCAATATAAATTGTAGATATTGTCATTAAGTAGGTCAATTAGGAACAAAGATTAGAAGTTCGTTAATGTATGAGTAGCAGAAACTAATATTTCTCTTTTAATGTAACTAATTTTGCAATTTAACTAGTACGAATTTTATTTTCTGTCAGTTGTGGCCCAAGTGTACGATGTAGATCCCATTAAAGAGCACACGATTCGTGGAAACAATGCTATTCTCAAATGCCAAATACCATCTTACGTAGCTGACTTTCTTAGTGTTACTGATTGGCAAACGACTTCGGGAGAAACCTTTACCTCTGATTCAAAAAATTATGGTTTGCCAAAAAAAAATTCTTATATAACTCAGGAACAATCGGATGTGGTGCATAAAAGTGTGCATATTCTTGGGAATATTTTTACTGCTATTTTGATACATTATTTACCTATAGACACATGCCAACTATCATAACTAAGCTACGAAATGTGTGTAGGTACTTATGCACGTGTTTAAGATAGATTATTTTTCTTGTGCATAGAAAACAAGTTATTGCAATATTTTGTTGTGTAAAATTTTCTAGTGGTTTCACAGCAGTTTATTATTGAAGTTCACAATGAGCATGTGATTCGTGGGAACAGTGCCACGCTAAGATGCGTGATACCGGCGTTTGTGTCTGACTTCCTAATGGTAGCAGGTTGGAGTGATTCAGACGAGCAGAGCTATTCTCCGGATTCCGCCTTCGGTGGGAAAGAATTGTTTATCTCTCAGATACACTTTAAATACTCTTCATGAATACCTAATGTGTAGGAAGAGAATAATCGGTCATGGCGGTATGGCTCACAGCCAATACTAGCACAACACACAACAAACTTCTGTGAAACAATCCATGTGCTCACAAAGCACGTGCTACGGAGATACCTATTTATACTTACCTTACCTAACCTTGCACTTAGGATTTATACATTCATTCCTTCTGGTATAAAAACCCTGAAACTTATTTTGATCTACTAGGAAATTTATATCATTAAATTATATAATATAACAGTATTATTAATCAAATAGGTCTTAGGTATACTAAATGTATGAAGTAGGTAGTGGTAGGTAAATGATAAGAATTATTTGTTAGTTTGGGGTATAAGAAACTTGGATAACTAGATAGATAGATAGAAAACAGGAAGTTATGAAGAAGTAAAGGTAAAATTATAGTGATCTTCGTAAAAGGAAAAATTTGTTTGAAAGGAAATGTTCAATCTATGTGATTGAAAGATCAAATGAAAAATGTATTTCCTGAACTTTGTAGCGGTTGCCCAATTCTACGCGACGGAAGTGCACAATTTGTATGTCATAAAAGGAAACAGTGCCATTTTAAAATGCGAGGTGCCTTCGTTTGTGGCAGACTTTTTGGAAATTATTGGTTGGGTGGATGAAACTGAAAATTCCTATTCTTACAATTCACAGCACTCCAATTCGGGTTAATTTTTGCGATTACTCTTCTCAATGTTGAGATTGCATGGCGGGTGCACATTAGTCATTGATCGCTACACTACAATAGTTAATTTACTAGTGGGTTTTTGACTTTAGTGTCAATAACTGCCGAGAAGGAGGAGCATAAATTTCTATAATGTACAAAATTCAATACACATGCATGGTGAGTGATACATGAATTGTCTGCAGGTTCATTGCTACTGTGTGGCCTATTTTGTATCTAATGAGAATTGCTATGAAAAAATAACTTATTTAAAAAGCAGGAGAGCTAGCCATGGAAAAGAAAGAATTCTGTTGGTAGTGAAAAGAAGAAGATTCTTATTGCATTGTACAAAAGCAAGAATTGTTTTTAAATTTATAGTTGTAGCTCAGCCGTATGCTGCGGAAATAATGTCTGAATACGTAATCAGGGGAAATAATGCGTTGCTTAAATGCAATGTGCCAGCATTTGTTTCTGATTTCGTCAGTGTCATTAGTTGGAAAGACACGGAAGATAATGTTTATGAATCGGGAACGTCTGGTTAGTGTAAATGTTAGAAATGTATAACTTTTTTCGGACATGGTGGGTATTTGCCAATTTTGTAGTTCTGATATCATCAAACCGATTACAATAATATTGAAACTAGAAATAAAAATGTTACAGAAAGTAAGGTAGATGTTAGGGTGGTTGTTTATTTAAAATTCTATAATAAGTAATGAGATTATAATAATTTAGTTGTGAGCCAGTCCTACTTTACGTACGTTGAGCAAGAGCAAGTGATCAGAGGGAATGCTGCAATAATGAAATGCAAATTGCCATCTTTCGTATCTGACTTTTTGGATATTGTCGCATGGCATGATAACGTTGAAAATGTTTACTCTCAAGACCATAAGTCTACTGGTTTGTTTTCTATATAAGTATTATTGTGCAAATTATGGATTTACTGTGTATAACACCCACATTTCATTGTATTGACAAGCACAGTGCAATTGAAATGCGAACAATCGGTCATTGAGGTCGTGGCTTGGGTCGCGAAGTTCCATTTCAACTAAGCTTCGTAATAAAGTAGGGAAAGGTGTACATTTAGGGTGAATGATCATGTGTAGGTAAAGATTAAACAAAAATATGATTTGTAGGTAGGTACAATGACAGGAGGATTAACGTATGGAATATTTTTTATGTATTGGGCGTATGTAGTAATGAATTCCATTATCATTGTTTATCTTATCTATGAAATATTCAGGTAAATCGTGAATCTATATGAGACTTTACTTATTTATAGCCGTGACACAATCCTACGACACTTATGGCGACCAAGAGCATATAATTAAAAATAACGCAGCCATTCTTAAATGTCGAATCCCATCATTTGTGGCTGACTTTTTAGAGGTAGTCGCCTGGAAAGATGATGTTGGCACTATTTATTCTCACGAAAAAAATTATGGTATTATTCAAGTGCAATTGTCCAACTCTGGAACATGAGAACATGGTTTGAAAACCGGGTCGTTATTATTATGTAATGAAAATGTAGTCGAAGTAGTAGTGGATGTTTTTCTACTTAAAAAATCGTATAGACATATGAAAGGAAAAAAATTCCGTCTCAGCTGAGTGGGAAACTGCAAATGAAAGTTGTTCAGACAGTTTTATTTTTGTTATTAGTTGTCACCCAATCCTATGACACATACGGAGACCAAGAACACGTTATCAGAGGGAATTTTGCTATTCTCAAATGCAAAATCCCGTCATTTGTGTCGGATTTTTTGGAAGTTGTTTCATGGCATGATTCTGATGATAATATTTACTCTCAGGATAAATCATAAATCTTATGGTACAAATACAAGTCGCATTTCTTTTAATCGGTATAGGGCAGGTGCCGGGTAAAGACGAAAAACATTGACTAATAGGTTTTTTCATCGTTTCGTCAGAATTATATATAGAATGTAGATGAATGTAGACACTTTTTTGAATTCTAGTTGTGAGTCAAACGTATGACACACACGGAGACCAAGAATATATCATTAGGGGCAATTCGGCAATATTGAAATGCAAAATCCCGTCATTTGTTGCTGATTTTTTGGAAGTTGTGGCATGGCACGATAGTCTTGATAATGTCTATTCTCCCGATTCGAAAAATAATGGTAGCCCAGGTAGTCTATGAATTATATTGACATATTTAGCTGGGGTGCAATTGGTACGTGGGGGATGTAGCCGGGTCCGAACTCCAAATTGTAATGTATAGCTTATACAAAATTAGGAAAAATAGCAATGTTTAATCAGTTTCTGTACATGCTATTTGAAGAAGAGATTGTTTATTGTTTATTTTTTAGAAACTCGTTTGCAACAAAGGGCATATTATAAGATTTTTTGGTTTTTGTTAATTTTCCAGTTGTGGCTCAATTGTATGAGAGCGAGGCAGATAATGAGTACGTGATCCGAGGGAACAATGTCATTGTAAAATGTGAAGTGCCATCCTTTGTGGCCGACTTTCTTCAGGTTACTGCTTGGTTTGACTCGGACGATAACCAGTTTGCTCCAGGAAGCTCTTTTGGTTAGACCAGTTGTGCCATTGAAAAATAAATGATCAACCATAAATCAATTTACTATTGTAGGATATGATATGGTAGGTGTGCTGGCAAAGAAAATTATAGTTGTTAAATTCTCAGCGCATCTTCATTAATTTGGTTAACGTTTTCTTAATTCTGAATGCTTCTTATCAATAAATATGATAAAAATTACTTAGGTATTCATAGAAATATTTAGCACTTTTCTCATCCGCTATGGAAGAGACGGTTTTCACACCAAAATACGGCGTATGACATAAAAGCTGTAAATATTTATTTTACTACTCTGGCCGTACGTAATTTTAGAGTAATTGAAGAATACAGCTTTGTAAAGTTAAACTACGACCCGTGCACCCGCCATGTCCGATTGTTCTTAAATAAAACTTATTTTCATATCTGGGAACATTTGATCAGTGCGTAAGAAAAATGATTGCTACTACTGCTAGCAAACTCTAAATCGAAACCATTTTCAGTACCTATTGAATGTTCTCGGGTGACTTCATACTTGATGTTGATTACTAAAGTTAGTTTTTGTTGGTAAAGATGGGAAATTCGTTGTATTACCTTCTGGAGAATTGCATATTAAAGATGTCCGGCCTGAGGATGGATTCAAGGAATATCGGTAAGGTCATCATTTGAATTACTGGCATAAATAATTTCATGCTAGAGAAAATTGATATCCATTGTTGGTAATTTCTAATATGAAGGTATTTAGAAATTATTGGTATTAGATGAACTGAAAAATGTTGCACAGATTAATAACAGGGGTGATTTGTTGTCGTCTCTTACAGGTGTCAAACAAAACATCGTCTTACAGGTGAAACTCGTTTGAGTGCTTCTGCGGGTAAACTCGTCATCACAGGTAAGAACTTAGATTTTGCTTTGTGAATACAAATATTTTTATTGAAGAAAACTGCTGTGCTGTTTTTCCAAAAATGATTATCAAATGGGTAATATATTTTCACAATCTCATTATATGTAATAAAAATATATAAAAAAATATTAAAATTAAAATCGCAAGGAATAAAACTTTACTTGTACAAAACATGTTCAAAGACATTCAATAATACATTGTACAGCAGTTTTCTTCCGCCGTATGGGCTGTGACGACATATTCCGATGAATCTGGTAAAATCTACATACTGTAAATATAAAAAGTCTGAAACGCTATTATTTTTGTGGCTCTGCTGATGAGACAGCTATATGTGCTTTCTTGTTTGTCAAGCTTGGGGGTAAATAATAGTAATCTATTTTTGTGGCAAATGTATATGCAATGAAAAGACGAATTGCTTACATAAAAAAATTATGTAGTGACATTACCAGATTCATAAGAGGGGCGGCCCGAAGCCTGAATGTTGGGAGACGGGAAGTGATTTGCACGCACAATGTTAAAAAAATTCTCAGTAAATTAAAGTAAAGTTTAAAACAAGGAACTTGGGTTCGTTCCTTCAAGTAAATGATTTTCTTTTTTTGAGTAAAGAGACCGTAAATGTTTTAAAGCCCCATTGGTGTGACTTGTGAAAACTAGAGCCAGTTTCCAGTGTTGCGCCCAGATTCCCTTTTTCGGAGCGGTACAAATTTGTTGAAGGGAAAACGTCTTCTCATACAGTTCTCTCTTGCCCTGCACAAGGGTACCCTGTTCCCACGACTAGGTATTCTTTTAATTCAAAATTCCATTGCACCGTGATTGCATTGCTCGTAAGCAACCAAAATATTAGTAACTAAACACTTACGTAGTAGATTGACGGCTGTATATATACACGTCTAGCGAAACTGGAAATTCCAAATAATTTTGCATTGATTGTACATATAACTAAAAGTTTGTATTGTGATGGCTTCCGTATGTTTGACCCTGTACATAAGTATTGTTGTATAGTTTGCATTGGATTGCAATTGAAAATTGTCTTTCCTATCCTGCAATTCGGTGGCGGGCCACATTTCTCTCAAACAGGTTGCATTTTCAAGTAAACATCTCTGTATGGAATGCTTTCTTGTATAAAACTTAGACCCGATTGGCTCAGTAGCTCCGCGATTTACTTCCGGCAACGAGAAAAGTCGTTCTGTTGAAATACGCTCTACCACAGATCATACATTATTTTGTCCTGCTCAAGGATATCCTGTTCCAACTTATAGGTTTGTTTTATTCTGGAATGCATTAATAGATTTTATTTTATGGCTATTATTGTTAATTATTATTTTACTATATTTACCATTGTCTATATCTAGTGCTTGCAAGAAATTAGTATAGAATAACAAGTTTTCTGTAAGAAATGATTTAAGGAGATTAGTGATTTTTTCAACTTTTTGTGATAGTCCTCATCATATAGATAGACTTAATTTTCGTTGGTAATATAATGACTTAAATGTAAACTGCGTATAAGAAATAGAAATTACCCAATTCATGTCTTCGGGCTTCCCCATGTCTATAATCAGGATAGCATAAAGGTCAAACTGATAGTTTCTCTGAATTTTAATTCTGTAAGAACCTTTGGGAAGCATACCCCCAAAATTTGCAATGCGTTCGGAGTCTTCAACTTTCACTTGGGCTAATGGAAACTCAATTGCTCTGTCTTGTCTAGCACAAGCCAATCCCATTCCAACTTTTAGGTAAGATTCATAAGACTTAACGATGAATTTTGTAAGATCTTTATTTTCCTAGATAAACAAAAAATCATACGATTTTTGACACCATTTCGCACAAAGGTTTAGTTAACAAGACAAAGATAAATAGATCCTAGAATGAAATATGTAACTGTTTGGTGTTCATTCGGGTCGCCCATAATAGCCCCTGAAATATTTTAATGTGTTTCATCTGTAATTTGATGTTACTAGCATTTTTATTGTTTTTACAAACGTAAAGAGCCTTTAGGCGGAACGGCGCCTACTTTCTCTGGAAAGTCTCTATTGGCATGGTTTGTATGGTCTGAAAGCACGTCCTCTGCACTTTTGTGTCCCGCACAGGCATTCCCCGCTCCGTCATTTCGGTGAGCTCTAACGCAATCAACAAAGTCTCAATACTTTCACTTCGGGCTACTCTTTGAAATTCAATATGTTGGCAATTTCATGCGGAATGAAGGACCATTTGTTAGGAAATACGTAAAAATTGCAATATATTCCTTAAATATCTGCATTTGGACATTTTTAGAGCCTATGGGAAGCATTTCTCCAAAATTTTCTTTAAGCTCCGAAATCTCAGCTTACACTTGGCCATCAGGGAGTTCTGTAGCGTTGTTGTGTGTAGCTCAGTCTAATCCTGCTCCAAGTTTTAGGTAAGGAAGCGTGTTTACACCGGTTACATAAACTTTGTCTCGAGTTGATCGTTCTTAGCTAAATAATCCATGTTAATGCACTGCACGACATACAACATTCCCTCTTAGATTTCCCTAGACTGAATCGGCAGGAAATAGGCAAATAATACAGAAGCTGTGCAATCAATTGGTGCATAGCTGTAAAAGAAATTCTTGCTGAGTTTCGGGCCACCCTTTTCAGATATGTACATCATCGCAAAGATAAAGCACATTTTTCTTGGATTATTCACAATAATAGCAACTGGTTAGTACAGAGTAGCTTAATTTATTTTGAAGAACCTTTGGGAGGGACGGCACCAACTTTTTCTGGAAAATCTCTATTAACTTGGTACGTTTGGTCTGAAGGCAGCTCCTTTTCACTACTATGTCCAGCACAAGCGTATCCGCCTCCAAATTTTCGGTAAAAGTTATTTTTTACGACCGATAATTACTAGTATTCAAGGGGTTCAACTGAAATGAGCGTTGAAATAGTTTAATTAAGCACACATAGGAAGGTAGTCGTTTTACAAATTATGGAAGCTTACGGAATTCTGTCACAGTTCATATTATTTTGATTCTGAAAATTGTGAATATTTTTAGAGGATAATTGCTAATCAAAGTTAAATTACTGAATTGTCCATTCAAATTGATTTACGAAGATCCCCTGGGCAGTACCGGGCCAAGATTTTCTGGAGATTTGCAAATTACAGGATTTACCAAGTCAGAGGATAGCTCTTTCGCAATGCTCTGCCCAGCTCAGGCTTACCCTCCCCCACATTTCAAGTGAGATATCTATAACATATTTCAAGATCATTAGTGTTTCGGGTCGCCTTTCAGTATAACGTAAATTGTCATTACAGCCCTTCCTTAATTGCAAGGGAATAGGGTACAAACCAAAATTTCTGATCAAAGCAATCTGCTTTAATTATTAATTAATTTAAATAATATCTGTATTAAAAGAACCACATGGAAGCACAGCCCCCAGATTATCAGGAGACCTTCAGATTTCGGGTTTTACCCGAATAGGGGCTAAGGGAACAACTTTCAGTTTAATTTGTCCAGCTCAATCTCACCCTACTCCTTCATTTAAGTGAGTTCTTCAACAGCTTTACTTCATTTCTTCCCACAAGTATAGTTCTGATTATTATTTCAGAACTTCCATATTTACAGTAATAAATCTCAAGAGTATTTTTGTATGGCCACTTTTACTGCTTTTTAATGTAGTATGGGGTGGGACAACCATTTCTCGGTATTTTTAGGCTTCGGGCCACAGTCTGTATCGCTCATAGTATGGATAACAGAGGAATTACGAGTTATTAACTTGTTATTAAGATTTTGTTTCATTTTAATTTATTTTTGTTAAAATTGTAAAAAGAGCCGTTGGGGGGAACTGGACCGCGATTTTCTGGTGATGCCCAAGTATTGTCGGGGTTCGTTCGTAGTGAAGGGAGCTCATTTTCTCTACTGTGTCCCGCACAGGCATATCCGCCACCGAATTTCAAGTAGTTACATATTTCAAACTAATTATTCTTTTGAATTGCGATGGTTTTCTCGATTCTCGGCAGATATTAGGTTTTAGGGTTTTTAAAGGGTATGCATTTCCAATCATTCGGGCTTCAGGCTCTTTGTCTACTTTAAGAATGTCATACAACCCTAACATTGCATATATTAGTGTAACCAGTAAGTATTAGATTTTCCAATTTATTTTTTTATCGGTATAGGATTTTTATTTGACTATGTTTGTGTAGAACCTCTGGGGAGTACTGGACCTCGTTTTTCTGGAATTTCCCAAACAATGTCAGGCTTCACTCACGAATCATCTTCTTCATTTTCATTACTGTGCCCTGCTCAGGCATACCCCACTCCAAATTTTAGGTATATTCCATCGTTGCAATTTAGCACATTGTCTCCTTCCGTTTCTCTCATCATTTTTGTTTTCGGGTGCCTTGCTCCAACGGTCGTTCATTATCTTAATGTGTGCAGTTGTTAATTGTAGTAATAGATTATTCAGGTGTTTTCTTTAAATAAGTTGGGTATTATTATTTTCAAACTAAAAGAACCTATGGGCAGTATGAAACCTACCTTTGCCAGTGAACAGAGAACACAGACTTTCAATAGAGCTGTCGGTACATCTTATGCAATTTCGTGTTCAGCGCAAGCTTTCCCTCCTCCAACATTTAAGTAAGTTACTAACCTTCAACCATCCACTAAAACTAAAAGGATGTGTGTACATTTTTCACAATGATCTTTTAACGCGTGTATTTGGGCCGTTTTTCGGTTGTGTACTATATCGTAACAAGCCATCGTCGGTAAATCCCATGCTAGAATAATAAAATCGGAATGTGTAAACTCCACGTTTTCCGTGATCTGTAGAACCAATGGGAAGTACAGGACCACGGTTTTCGACAGAATCCAATTATCACGGATTTATTAAAGAATCTGGCACTTCCTTTGCTCTTTTGTGCCCCGCACAAGCATTCCCTGCCCCAACATTTAAGTAAGTAATTTTAAGAGTTACTAAGATATCCTGCAAGGATTCTGTCTCTTAATGTTTTCACATCGGAATTCAGGCTTGGGTTAAGCTAGGGGTATCGTCACAGGTCTTACTAGCTGTCAGCACGAGCTCATTTAATTTCTAAAGCAAATAGACTTCAAAAACTCGATGTTAACTCGAAAAATCGAAAAATGTTATTCGATTGTTATTATTACTAGAACCGATGGGAAGTACAGGCCCAAGGTTTTCAACACAAGCTCATTCTCAAGCCTTCTTTAAAGAAGAGAGCTCATCTTTTGCACTTCTGTGCCCAGCTCAAGCTTTTCCTGCTCCGAATTTTATGTGAGCATTTCTATTCCCAATTTTCTGTCTAAGATCTCATCGGTGACATTATTTCATCCACAAATCACAACATACACCATTTGTATAAATTGGGAAACTCTGTAAACTCTGTTATTCCCTTTGTAAAGCAAATCAATGCTTCTTGTCTTCCAACATGCAGAGAAAAGATGCGATAGTGAGTGAAGCAACAAGTGAACACATGTCGTAGGTAACTACTCCACGTGGAACAAAGAAAGATAGTAGGGATTGCAAATATTTAATGATTTTCAGAACCAGTTGGTAGTTCAGCCCCAAAATTGCCATATGACTCGCGTCTTCAGGCTATGGAACGATCCGCCGGTCTTTCAGTTGGCATTACTTGCTTAGCACAAGGTCATCCTCAACCAAAAATGAAGTGGGTACCTACGTTAATTTACAAGTGCCCTCCAAATTGCTTCTTGTCTCTCTCAATTGTTTGTTATGTAGTGTGTCCGAATTGATTTCTTCGATTGAACCTTCAGGTGTTCATTTAAGTCAATAAGTAACTATTAGCTGGTAAATGTTACTGTGGTTGGGTTTCTTGTTAGAACCTTTGACCGGTGTGGCTCCAAGATCACCTTCAATGCTTCGACCACCGTCTTTTTACAAAAGGGGCGATTTGGCTGTAGTAATATGCGAGGCTCAAGGATATCCTTCACCAACGTTTAAGTATGATTTATTGTTAGCTTTGTTATTATCTTTTCGCTAAAACATTGAATATTTCCCGTATTATATATATCTGACTTTTATTGTCAGTGACATAATATCACAATGTTTTACTTTATTGCAACGAAAGCACGAACAAACTGATGCAATATCTAATATTTTATTTGCAATTATAAAATAAAATAATTCGTTTGTTATTAATAAGTATATAGCAGTGAACTCCATAATTCAAATTAGCTTGACTGGACATAGGATGGAAATGACGTTCGAATCAAATACATTTGTTTGCTCCCAATATGTCATTATTATCAGGAAAGGTCGAGGGAACACACTGCGCACTATGGGATAACTATAACCGCGTCTTCCAACAATCATCGGCTTTTCAGTAGAATATAGAACGTTTTAAAATTTACTTAATTGGGGTTGTGCGGTTTGTAGAGCCTCAGACGAGTGTTGGTCCTAAAGTAAGAGACAGTAATAGTATTGGGTCCAGACTAACTGTTCAGTATCAAAAATCGACTTCTCTGTTGTGTGATGCCCAAAGTAATCCTGCTCCATCATTTAGGTAGTTTTTATTTCCATGTTGTTCGAATTTGTTGTCAATGTTAAATATTGGATTACTAGTGTAGACAGTGTCTTAGGTTTTTTAAAAGCTCTAAGTTTGAAATACACACTTCCGGTCTCTCTTCATTGAGGTACTTCTGGTACAGAAGTATTGATGTAAAAAACTTTAATAGCATAAATAAACCTATTGGGTATGATTTGCATACTTCAGAACCCCAAACTAGCGTTGCTCCAAGAGTAAGAGATGGAGAAAATTTTGCATTGAGAAAGATGACTTTAAGAAGTGGTGGCTCTGCCGCTTTGACTTGTGATGCTCAGAGCAACCCGTCTCCAAGTTTTAGGTAGTTTTTTTCGTTTTATTTGTCAAATTTTCAAGTTTCTTTCGAGTCAGTCAACCTTAATAGAGTAGTCGTCCAAGTGTTCTACAGTTTAACTTCTGTGTCCTCAATTCCCGTCTTTCAACAATAGGAATCAAATTACAGCCTAATAAGTATTTTTAAATTTCAAGTTATAAGTTGTCATGTGGGTTTTAATTATATTAGAGCCTCAAACTAGTGTTAAGCCCAGAGTAAGAGACGGAGAAAGTGTTGACAGACGCAGAATGACAATAAAAGGAGGGGCTCCAGCTGCATTGCTCTGTGATGCGCAGAGTAACCCTTCTCCAAATTTTAGGTAGCCTTTTTCCATTTTTAATTTGTCAATGTTTCTTTAGAATCAGTTAACATAAACAATGAAGTGGTCCAAGTATTCTACTGTTGAACTGTTTGTGTGTCCTCAATTCCCGTCTCTCAACAATAGGAAACAAATTACTGTCTGAGTATTTTTCAAGTTAGAAGTGGTCATTCGGGTTTTAATTGTAATCGGGTAATAATAATTTAGAGCCTCAAACTAGTGTTAAACCCAGAGTAAGAGACGGAGAAAGTGTTGTCGCTCGCAGAATGACAATAAAAGGAGGGGCTTCAGCTGCATTGCTCTGTGATGCACAGAGTAACCCTACTCCAAATTTTAGGTAGCCTTATTGCATTTTTAATTTGTCAATGTTTCTTTAGAATCAGTAAAAGTAAATAGTGAAGTGGTCCAAGTATTCTACCGTTGAACTGTGTGTGTCCTCAATTCCCGTCTTTCCGCAATCTTAAAGAATTACGGCGTAAATATTTTAAATTAGAAGTTAGGAGTTGTCGTTCGTTTTACTAGAACCGCAAACCAGTGTTAAACCCAGTATACGTGACGGAGAAGGTTTCGTTGCTCGCAGAATGACAATTAAAGAAGGGACTTCAGCTGCTTTGTTGTGTGATGCACAGAGTAACCCAACACCTGCATTTAGGTCAGAATTATTTGTAGTTTATCTATTCTAAAATGGGGAAGGCGAAATTAGAAGTTCCTTGTCTCTGGCTGTGCAGAATTACTTTCCGTCTTTCATCAGGTCGTCGAGCTAGCATAAACTTTTACTTTGAACAGGAAATGATTCAGTGTATGCTTGATAAATAATTATGTTAGAACCTCAAACAAGTGTTGGCCCAAGAGTAAAGGATGGTGAAAGCATTGGTTCTCGCAAGACAGTTCGAACAGGTGGTTCGGCTGCTTTGCTGTGTGATGCACAGAGCAACCCGGCTCCTAACTTTAGGTTGGTTTCTTACAATTACTTACATAAAATCTCTCAGCTAAGTAAATACACATAAAATAAAGATAAAGATAAGGATTAATGACACAAAGGCCCATACGGTGAGTAGGTTAAAGAAATAAAAACAAAAGACGAGTTTATATTATATCGATATTTTACTTAAAATTTATTCCAAGATCCCATGGTGGGGACGAAGCCAACGTTTTCCACAGATACGGATAGTATGACGTTTACAAAACATGAAGGAGTAGGTTTTGCTCTAAAATGCCCAGCTCAAGCTTACCCTACTCCTAATTTCAAGTAAGACAAAGACCAAAGTTCCTTGAAAAGAAAAATTATTCTCCTCAGACCTCATTTTGAGGAGAAAGTGTGCTTTTACTGTAGTGAAAGGAGAAAGCGAATCACTTTTAAGTCACCCAACAAAGGCCCAAACTTTTAAAAGTCATAGTAAAAATCTTACATTGTTTTTATTTTTTGAAACAAAGAGCCCTTAGGAAGTACAGGTCCAAAATTTTCATCCCAGTCATTATCATCTACTTTTGTGAAAACTCATGGCTCGGCATTTTCACTTTTGTGTCCGGCTCAAGCATTTCCACCTCCTTCCTTCAAGTAATGATCATATTTAGATTTAAATTTGTATTAAACTCGTTATTGTACGTGCAATTTAAATAATAGTTAGAAAGAACCCGGTCCCATCATTCAAGGCTATACATTCGAGATTTTACAAATTCCTTACTGAAAATTGCATTTAGGTGACATTATCGTTTGTTTTTAACTCTAGAGCCAATAGGTAGCTCAGCTCCTAAGTTTCCAACTGAATCTCGTATGCAAACATCCCAAAAATCTGTGGGTTCCCCACTAGCATTGTCATGTTCTGCTCAGGGACATCCGACACCGGAATACAGGTTTAAATGGTTTATATATCCCACTTTCAAAGCAGTCCATCATTTTTACGCAGCTATTTTAACGTGTGCTCGTGCATTTTCTCCCGTCTCTGACTTAAGGCAATTTTGTTCTTCGTATCAATTTTGTCAAAACTAAAACATTTAACAATTACTAAATTACTAGAGCCATTATCGGGAGTGGGACCAAAATTACCAAAATTGTCTATGCCTCATTTACTATCGAAATCCAAAGTGGCTACTGTACTTTCATGTGAAGCTCAAGGATTTCCAGCTCCTACGTTTAAGTATGGACTGACTTTTATTAATACGAATTTTATAGCTAGTTTGAGCAGGTTCTCATTTTAATTTGAAAAATTTACTTAGAAAGTGGAAATCACAGGTCACAGCCCATATTGCCAATGCCATTTTGTCATATTAATCTTTGATTAAAAGAGTAAAACTTTTTAGAGCCCATGTCTGGAGTTGGACCTAAATTACCAAAACTCTCGTTGCACCATTTAATTGCAAAGTCTAAAGAGGCTGCTGTGCTTTCTTGCGAAGCTCAAGGATTTCCAGCTCCCACATTTCAGTACGACGTGATTTAGTTAAATGTTTTATTTAATTTCTGGTAGAAAGTATCGTCACAGTCACAGCCCATGTACTAGGAAGAATCAATCGCGAAAATATTTTCCTTGTTTCTCATGGATAGATGTTACGAAGAAGTGCGTTGTTATTTAATAATTTCAGAGCCATTATCGGGTGTTGGTCCTAAAATCCCCCACCTCACTAGACATCACCGTATCAGCAAATCTGGGGATGCTTCTGTTCTTTCTTGCGAGGCTCAGGGAAGTCCTCCCCCAAGTTTTAAGTAATGGCACCACATTTGTTTGGGGAAATAATAGACATTACTATATTAACTTTTTGTTACATAGCTAGGCTTTCGAATTGTAAGGATGAATAAGTCACAGTCACAGCCCATAATATATCAGGACAGTATAATTATCATTGTAGATAGTAAAAATTAAGTATAAAATGCATTTCAAATCGTGAATGATAGAGCCCCAGACAAGTGTGAGTCCTAAAGTCAGAGACGGAGGAAGCTTTGGATTTCGCCGAGAAAATGTCGCAGTAGGGAAAGGGGTAGCTGTAGTTTGCGATGCTCAAGGGTTTCCCACTCCGGACTTTAGGTTATTCAATAGTTACTTTTACCTTTACACACTTTTCAAAAGAAAAAGGGAAGCGTAAATCGACTCGACGTTCATTAGAATACTTTCTTTCTATATTGTGATTTGGGGAAAGTACCGTAGGTAATATAGTAAACTACAAAAATTGGAGGAATTAATGTGTTATATTAAACCTTTTCCCAATTTACCATTGTAAATAAACTATTTATTTGATCATAATATAATTAGATCATATTTTTCGTGCTTAGAATGTTAGAATTCTTATTAATTTCCGATTGATTGGTCTTGTGCACAGTATTAAGTGTGGCGTATTTTGTTCTGTGGTGGTGTCCTCATTTAACTTTTATCTTAATGTAGAAAATTTTCTATTTCTAGAACATTGATTGAACTTTGTTTTGATAATGCTGTAAATATCCCTATCTGTAAAATATTTTTCACAATATCTTTAGTTAAATTATACTGTGCATGTTTCTGAGTTGCATGTAAGGATTCTGTTGTCTCGTAGACTCTGAAACGGCTCTTGCACCAACTCTTCGCGATTCTTTTCTGAAAGATACGACTGTTGTCAAAGTAGTGAAGAAGGGTCAGGATCTCAATGTCCATTGTGACGCTCAAGGGTTTCCTGCACCAAGTTTCAGGTTCGTCGGTACTCAGTTCTGTTTGTATCATTTTCTCTCTCGTGTCCATCTACACAAAGTAATAATGGCTTTTAGAAAACAATGCCGTTTTACTGTAATTCATTTCGTTCGTATTCAGCTCGTTTTTCATCGGATTACTAATACGTATGCGTGCAACATTCAGGCTTGGGGCGATTGTTGTATTTTATCATTGTTGGATTTGGAATGCATAATGATTACGAAAGTGTAATTAATTAACTATTGGAAATACTAGTACAATGTAATAATAAAAGAGAATTTCTCTCCGTAAAAGTAAATTTTTGCCATTTTATGTCAATTTTTTGCAATTTTATCAGAAACTATTTATTTGAAACTGTTTTAACGTTTTTTGAACAATCCTTGTCGACACACGGAGAGAAATTGGGCGAATGTCGATTGTTGTGGGTGAATTGTAGATTTACTGTACTGAAAATTATTTTGGATGTTGGTTAATGAATGTGGCTAGAACCAACGGGAAGGGCAGGACCTAAGTTGAATGGCGATGGATGGCAGCGTGTGAGATCTGATGCGGGGCGTGACTTGGTTTTGCACTGCGAAGCTCAGTCACACCCGCCACCCGCATCCAGGTTGACCACTAGTTCACTTTGACAACAGGCTGTAGTTTTTAGTTTCTTTTCCTTCCTTCTAAAGCAAAATACTGTTAAATACGGTCAAAGGTCAAGCGATTGCAAATACTCCCACGAACTGTCTCCCAATTATTTCAGAAATGCCTTTTTTAAATTGTGTCTTGAAAATTCATTGTTGAAAATTGGCAATGCAGAACCAACAGGAGCTGTCCAGCCTCGTGGGGCTAGTAATATTTTAGAAACAAGAGAAGTGAAAGTTGGAAGTACAGTGGCAGCTATTTGCTCCCTACAGGCTTCCCCAAAACCGACCTATAGGTCTCCTGTTAAATAAACTCACTTTTTTATTTTGCATCTCATTGACCTTATGACCTTGTGGTTGATTGTGTAAAAATGTTTTGTCTGATTTATTTAGTTTTGCATGCTTTTTGTAGTTTTTGACCAGCACTATTTTGTTTTGCGGACTAAGTAGAATTTTAATAATTTCGTTGATTTTATATGGTTTTGGTTGCACTGTACATGTATAAAGTAGATTACAGATAGTGATTGACTAGATTTCTTTTTGAATGTTATTAATGTTAAGTTATTTATTTTTCCAAGCATGTGTAACTGCGCTGGAGAAAGAAATAAGTTTATCCGTGTTAATTTTGCAGATGGTTTAAGTTCACTGACGGGGCATCGAAGGAACCTGTTGCTTTGGATGAGCGTGTGAAGCAGCTGGGAGGAACTCTGATCATTCGCGAGGCACGTGTCAACGACTCTGGAAAATACTTGTGCGTAGTGAACAACCCGGTGGGAAGTGAAAGCGTGGAAACTGTTCTCACTGTTACTGGTAGGTACTTAAAAAGATGATGCGTAGTAAAAGATTCACATCTCCTCGGCCATTTGTTCATTCACAGCTAAATGTTTTTCAATTGTTTTTCTGTAGCTCCTTTGGCTGCTACTGTTGAACCTGCAACTCAGACTGTGGATTTTGGAAGACCTGCAACTTTCACTTGCCATTTCCAGGTTAGTAATATTTTAATACCTAATAAACAATACTACGCAATAACTTCTCTTCGTTGGAGAAAGTCGGAGAAAGTCGAAGGAAGAAATAGAATACTGTATTAGTAATAATTACGCATTCATTGATAAATATAGGGATCTCCGGTTAAAAATGTTACATGGACCAAAGACGGAAAGAAAATGTCAACTGTTGATACTGTAATAAGGATTGATGCTGTAAAACGTGAAGATCGAGGAATGTATCAATGTTTTGTAAGGAATGATCAAGATTCTGCCCAAGCTACCGCGGAACTGAGACTTGGCGGAAGATGTAATATTCTTTTCTTCTATATTTGTGACTTTTTGTCACTGATTATCATTTTAGGATTTAGTACATTTGATGATTTCATCATTTCATTCATTGACCTAATAATTTTGCAGTTGATCCTCCTAAATTGACAATGAAATTCCGTGAAGAAATTTTGCAACCTGGCCCAACTGTATCCCTGAAATGTAAGGCAACTGGAAACCCTTCTCCGGAGATTGTTTGGGAATTGGACTCGAAGAAAGTTATTAGCAGTGAAAGGTGTGAAATTTGGAATTACTAAAAACTTTTGAAATAATAAATCTTTCCAAACTTCGTCAGCCATCAAGAATCACAGATTTTCATTCGTGTAAATTCTGTTGCATTTGAGTAAGTTTTATTAATTGAATGGATATGTCTGTTTCATAACAGAGTGGCTGTTGGTCAATACACTGGAGCTAATGGTGAAGTAATCTCTCACTTGAACATCACAAATGTACACAGTAACGACGGCGGATTATACAAGTAATTATAAATTCCCAATTGCTATACGAAAATTGTTTTAATTGCAACCGTCTGTATCTGTAACTTATACCAATTATTTCTTACGTTGTAGAAAAAGTAAATAAAAACGTCGATGTGCTAAAAGTAATGAAAAATTTTCTTTTCTTAGATGTACTGCGGTTTCCAAAGTGGGCAGCGCATCTCATGCAGCACGATTGAACGTTCACGGTCTTCCCCACATCCGTCCTATGGACAAAGCTCAAGTGGTTGCCGGAGAATTGTTTGAAATTACATGCCCTGTCGCTGGATACCCAATTGATGCTGTTATCTGGGAAAAAGGTACATTAAATGGATTCTAAATATCATTAAGGTTTTAGTCTTGCATTATTATACCTCCTCATTTGCTAATAATTGCAAGTTATGTGATATATATCTGATTACACATTTTCCAGACAACCGTGTGCTACCAATTAATCGGAGACAAGCTGTTTTCCCGAACGGGACGTTAGTGATCGAAAATGTACAGAGAGGAAGTGATCAAGGGACCTATACCTGCGTTGCACGAAACGCACAAGGCTACACATCAAGGAGCAATCTGGAACTTCAAGTCATGGGTAAGTAGTGACTATACTTCTTCAAATAGCAGTTACCTTTTATTACAAACAATAATATTCGATTGGAAAACATGTTCACAGGTAAAATTTTACACATTTTACTTAATTTACGAATTATTAATTACACAATGTATTATTAGATTTTTCAGTAGTGTGTTTTATAAATTGCGCGCATTTATCATTTGTATCGATAAGTAATGAATTGATACGAATCTATGCAGTGGCTCCAGCAATAGTCCCATTCAATTTCGGAGATACAGCATTAGACGCTGGAGCTTTAGTTCAAGCGTCATGTGTGGTTTCATTTGGCGATGTGCCGATGCAAATCACTTGGGCTTTTCAGGGAACAGACTCAACGAAACGATCCCAATCAGGCGTTAATATTATGAAGATCGGATCGAAAACTAGCTTGTTAATTATTGAAAGCGTATCGTCAGAGCATGCAGGTCAATATACTTGCACTGCTAGAAACGCTGCTGGAAGCTCAAACTACACATCCGAATTGATTGTGAACGGTTAGATTGGCTCTGCATAAAATTCACTTTCGCTGCCGCTTTGAATCAATCGAATATTTGATCACATTTTATTTATAGTAGCTATTGTAGGTGTACAGATTACGGTCTTACTTAATTAAAAAATATTAATTCGAATACCTTACCAAGTCGCTCCGAAGATTTTACCGTTCAGTTTCGGAGATGCACCTCTTCAAGCAGGTGGACAAACTCAGGTGACCTGTTTTGTTACTGACGGTGATGTTCCATTGCAAATAACTTGGACTTTTCATGGTTCAAATGGAACGAGCAGTTCCCACAAAGGAATTTCAATCACCAAATTCGGAACGAAAAGTAGCATTCTTCTTATTGACCCAGTCACTGCTGATCTGTCTGGAAATTTCACCTGTAGCGCCAAAAATTATGCTGGATCAGCTAATTACACTGCACAGCTCATTGTTAACGGTTACGTTTATATGAAGATCTAACTGATCTAATAACTGATCCGAATTGCTGAGGCAAGCAATTACGCTGGTGTTATCTTAGTGATTTTAGTTAGAATTTTTGTAGAGTAAGATAGTCAATGTTAGCAGTTAGCATAGCAAAAAGTAGAAAGTACTCCCAGTATCCCTTTCGTTTGATAGTATAGTTAATTTTAGACCGTTTTTACCGCATGAACGTTGAATGGTTTGTTTTTAGTCTTTTTTCTGATACTTACCAGTGCTGCCCAAAATCTCTCCGTTCAGTTTCGGAGATAATCCTCTAGATGCTGGAGAAATGGCACAATTAACATGTTTGGCAGCCTTAGGAGATACACCTATCCACATTTCATGGGTATTCCATGGCTCTGACACGACTAAAACAGCCCAGAACGGAGTTTCAATTATGAAAACTGGTCCAAGGAGTAGTGTTTTAGTTATTGAGTCATTGACAGCAGAACACACGGGCAGCTACACTTGTTCAGCTAGAAATTCGGCTGGTGTATCCAATCACAGTGCTGAATTAATTGTCAATGGTAAATAAAGCTTTTTTGCCAAGACATGAAAAGATTTAGCAAGGTTTGCTTCGCATGCGCGCTCTAAAATAACCGAAATTATTAACAGTTTCTTTCAGGTTTTGGAATTAAAAGTAATTTTCTTTGATTTTATATAATATTACCCCGTAATGCTCTGTTTATCATGAGTATCCTATTTTATTCTATTAGTTCCACCAAAAATCTTACCCTTTACTTTCGGAGAGGAGACCCTCTCTTCTGGAGGCTCAGCACAATTACAATGTTTTGTCAGCGAGGGGGAATTACCCCTCCAGATAACTTGGACGTTTCAGGGAGTAGACTCAACAACAAGAACTCAGAATGGAGTTAACATAATTAAAGTGGGAGCGAAAAGCAGTCTTCTTATTATCGAGTCAGTGACATCGGAAAATTCCGGGTTTTACACATGCACTGCTCGAAATACAGCAGGCTCAGCCAATTACACTACAGAATTAATTGTCAATGGTTTGTCATATTATTCCCGGTTGGCAATTTCTTTCGCAACGCAAGCGCAGAAGTATATTTTCTATTTAAATTTAATGGCTCTTTTCAGTTTTGACTAACTTTTGTTATCAGTTTCTTACCCATACATTTTCTTTGTAATTTTAGTACCTCCTAAACTAGTTCCGTTTTCCTTTGGCGATGAGCCCTTACACCCTGGAGACTTAGCCCAACTGAGTTGCGTTGTTTTACAAGGGGAAACACCCTTGAAAATAAGTTGGACATTCCAGGGCTATGAAACCACATTACATTCTCAAAAGGGTGTTGTCATCTCGAAATTCGGTCAGAAAACAAGCATTCTTACCATCGAATCTGTTTCTGCGGAAAATTCTGGAAATTATACATGCTCTGTATCAAACAGTGCTGGCGTAGCCAATTACACAGCAGAACTAATTGTCAATGGTACAGTTTACTTAGAAGCTGATTTGACAGTTTGTCACTACTTTGCTTTTTGTGTGCTGAAAAATGAGCTGCTGTCATTTTGATTGAATTGAATTTTCTATATCCTTTTATCGTAGAGAATATGATTGCATATCTTTTCCTCTACTTGTTCACCCCACCTGAAAATCATGTATTGAGAATATCATTTTGTCACTGTCATCTTCTATTGTTTGCGGAATAGCGTTAGAACTATATCAAATCAAGGCTTTGTTGTCGAGGTGTATCAATCGATGATTCTCTCCTGTAACAGACATTAATACAAATAACTCATGGTGTTTACTTTGGTAATTGAACCAGTTCCTCCGAAAATCATGCCTTTTTCATTCGGAGAAACGGAATTGCATGAAGGAAATGTCGCTTCGGTGAATTGCATCGTGACAGAAGGTGACGCTCCTTTGCAAATAACATGGACATTTCAAGCCCAGGATTCAACTCCTAGAAAACAGCAAGGAGTGTCAATAATGAAGTTAGGCCAAAAGGGTAGCGTTCTTATGATTGAGTCTGTCACATCAGAACATATGGGCTCATATGTTTGCTCTGCAAAAAATCATGCAGGAGTTGCCAATTTTTCAACCGATCTTTTTGTAGCTGGTAATGTGGGAGAAATCCTTCATGATCTTCTTTGGCTGATAAAATGGGCTGCAAGGCAATTGCTTTTATTTTCCTGTTAGCAGTTAAGGTGAATAGTTCATCTTTGTATCTGTTGTTTATTTATTAAAACCTTTTAATTACATTACCCACCAGTCCCTCCGAAAATTCATCCGTTTTCCTTTGGCGAGGGTGTGATGAGTGCCGGGAATTTAGCTCAGCTTCAATGCATAATTGTCGAGGGGGATTCCCCAGTCCAAATTACTTGGACATTTCAAGGTTTGGACTCGACTACAAGAAAACAAAATGATGTGTCCATAACGAAAATCGGTCAAAAGAGTAGCGTTCTACTGATTGAAAGTGTCACTTCAGAGCATATGGGTTCTTACGTGTGCACTGCTACAAATCCCGCAGGAGTTGCTAAATATTCCGCAGAATTAATTGTTAATGGTGATTTTTCTAACTTACTCACCTTATCTGCTATTGCAATGCGCGAATTGGTAGTAGTAAAAATAAACCAAAGAATTTTTTTTATCTTTGTCCCAATAAAACCCATTTAGAAACCAGAACTGCATTATTGTTGTTACAAAAATATGGATGAAATCTTTGTATTTCATTTAAAACCCTGGTTAGTGTTACTATAGTCTGTATTAGGTCCATAATTATAATTTATCCCTTTTATTTCTGTCCTTGCCCAGTCCCTCCGAAAATTCTTCCGTTCTCGTTCGGAGAAGGGGTTTTGAGTGCAGGGAACATAGCTCAGCTTCAGTGCATAGTTGTAGAAGGAGATCCTCCTCTGCAAATCACTTGGACTTTCCAAGGACTGGATTCTACGACACGAAAACAAAATGATGTTAACACTATGAAAATTGGGAAGAAAACCAGTCTTCTGATTATTGAAAGTGTTACATCAGAGCACATGGGATCTTATGTCTGTACAGCACGAAATAATGTTGGAGTTGCAAATTACACTGCTGAATTAATTGTCAATGGTTATTTCAATTCCTTAAATCCATGCAAAATGCAGGGTTGCAGTGCTTTTGGAATTTATGAGTGTGAATATTAAGAAGAATAATTGAGTATTAGTCTATAGTTGTTTTGTGCTATAGTTCATTTATTTCGAGACATCTTTTGTAAATATCAGCATGTTTTCTTCATCTCATTTTCCCAGTTCTCCCAAAACTATTCCTTAATCATTAGGAGAGAAAAACATAAGACAATAATCTCAAACCAAATATTTACAACGAAATAAGATTCTGTTTATTTGGAGCATCCTATTTTTTATGAATTAGTTCCGCCGAAAATCTTACCATTTACTTTTGGAGATGAGCCTCTCTCTTCAGGAAATTCTGCACAACTTACCTGCTTTGTTAGCGAGGGAGAAATGCCTGTACAGATAACATGGACATTTCAAGGGATAGACTCGACCACTAGAACTCAGAACGGAGTAAATATTATGAAAGTGGGCTCTAAGAGCAGTCTTCTCATTATTGAGGCTGTGACTTCCGAGCATTCGGGTTTCTATACTTGCAAAGCCCGAAATGCGGCTGGAACTGCAAATTATACAGCCGAATTAATCGTTAATGGTTTGTTATTTCCTAATCGCATCTGCAATCTGCGTCAATTGTGTTGCTTGCTTTTAACCTGAAGCGTGCTATTTCTAACAGTGCAATGTTACAGATATCCTTATTTTCAGTCCAGTAAATTATTTATTATTCATTGTTTAGTTTAATTTATTACTTCCACTGTACATTTTTCCTGATTGAATTTCCTTACTTATCACTATACGCAGTGCCTCCGAAAATAATTCCTTTTTCATTCGGGGAGGAGCCACTACCCTCAGGCGATTTGGCTCAATTACAATGTATTGCATCGGGGGACACGCCAATGAAATTCACATGGACATTTCAAGGCGTGGACTCTTCCACGAGGACTCAGAAAGGGGTAACGACAATGAAAGTTGGGGAAAAGAGTAGTTTGCTTATAATTGACGCTGTTAATTCGGAGCACTCTGGATTCTACTCGTGTAATGCTAAAAATTCCGCAGGGGAAGCTAACTACACTGCTGAACTCATTGTTAATGGTGCTTGAACAAGTTTATTTGTCAAATTAAACTTTGCTACGCAGCACGAAGCGCTTGGAAGCATTTCTTTGTTGTAGATAATTATGTTTCGTCCTTTTCAAAACAGTTGTTTCATCAAATACCCATGACCAGGATATTCATTCAGATAAAAATAGGAATCCTTTTCATGAATCTACAATTAGGGACACATAAAATATACTTTGAGAATATTCGAGTAGGTACTTAATTAGCATCGTCATTCGCATATACTAGCGCTTTTTACTATATACTCTCTTTACCGAATAAACAATATTAGATGAAACCCGCATTTCTATTACTTTAAGAAATCTTAGCCTTACTCAAAATATAAATTGCCTTGATTGGGAACCCTTTTCAGTTCCTCCAAAGATAGCGCCATTTAGTTTCGGAGAAGACGATATGAATGCGGGTGAAATGGCTCAACTACAATGTGTAGCGGGTGGTGATGCTCCAATTCAGTTGACATGGTCGTTTCACGGCTCAGATTCTGCAAAAAAGAGCCAAGAAGGAGTATCCATAGTTAAACTAGGACCCAGGAGTAGCGTCTTAATGATTGAGTCTGTTACTGCAAGCGATGCAGGAAATTATACTTGTAGGGCACAGAATCCCGCAGGAACGGACGTATTTTCCGCAGAGCTTGTTGTTAATGGTAAAGATAGCAAATATTGAAAAATCCTTGCAGAAATCATCGCAAACGCGCAATTACGTACCTTAGCATGAATGAATGGTCTCACTAATTCCTTAATGCATGCTCTGCATGTATGTTGTCCTAGTCCTATGATCCTGTGTATTCCTCTAGACGGAATATTGACCAGGGTGTCTGATAAAAATCCACATGTACCACTTAAGTTATCCATTATTGGATGATATCGACGTACATAAGTTTGAGGTATAAGAAATATTTTAATAAGTAGTATGATTTGCAGGTAGTAGTAAGAGATTGTTAGTTTCAATGTAGAACTTTTCCAGGTTCTGAAGAAAAGTAGGTAGGATTAAAGAAATTCATGCTTGTTTGAACTCCATGATAATTACGTGATGTCACAAATGGAATTTTTAATGTACTTCCAGTGGCTCCCAAAATAGTACCGTTCACTTTTGGAGAGGATCACTTAAACGCAGCAGAGTCAACACAGTTAAACTGTTTCGTAGCTGTAGGTGACTCGCCAATTCAATTGACATGGTCATTTCATGGAAGCGATGCAGTAAAAAAGACACAGGAAGGCGTGTCTATCGTAAAATTAGGTCCTAAGAGTAGTGTTCTAATGATCGAGTCGCTAAGTGCTAGTCATTCGGGAAATTACACTTGCAGAGCAAGTAACGCAGTTGGAACGGATGAGTACACCACGGAGTTAGTAGTGAATGGTATTCAATGAACGAGATGTTTACACGCATTTGCTCTATCAATTTTGCGCTGCAGTTTGGATTAATTTTGGTTTTGGTTGACTCAAATCATATTTTAATTTGATTAAACATTTTACTTAATTTTTTGTCCCAAGTCTCTCCTAGAATCACGCCTTTTTCCTTCGGAGAGTCTCCTCTGCAATCGGGCGAGCACGCAACTTTACAGTGTAGTGTTGCTGAAGGGGATTTACCGTTAAAAATTTCGTGGATCTTTCACGGTCAAGAATTGTCTTCTAAAATGGGGATCGAAACTACTAAGTTAGGGAAAAGAACTAACATTCTTACTATCGATTCTGTAGCCGGTCAGTCCTCCATAATATTTTCAGGTTTTATCCACGATCTACGTCAGAATTTTTCCTAATTTCCGTTCTAAATCCTTTATTCAGCATTTCACGCTGGGAATTACACTTGTGTCGCAACTAACCCAGTCGGCTCAACGAATCATAGTACTCAACTAATTGTTAGGGGTAACTTGCTACAGATTATATTTTTTGGGTTCGTCAGCTATTTAATGGCCTTTGCTGCTTTAGTCTTTGTAAATAACTAGATTATAGGTTAATAGCTTTTACCTCCGATTCCCGTTGTAGTATAAAAATTTTAATAGTCCCTTATCCAGAACACTCGTAACATCATAACTTTTTAGTTCTAAGTTTAGATCTAATGAAATTACAACATAAATAAGTTAAAATTAAATGTGTTATGTGACTTTAATAATTTAAATCACTGAAATCCTATTGTGTTGATATAGTGGCTCCACACATAATGCCATTTTCCTTCGGGGACGATAGTTTACGAGCGGGAGGTCATGCAACTCTTCAGTGCAGTGTAGATGAAGGAGATTTGCCTTTGACAATATCCTGGATATTTCACGGTCAAGAGCTTTCTTCTCAGATGGGAATAGAGACAACGAAAATAGGGAAAAGGGTCAACCTCCTTACAATCGAGTCTGTAGCTGGTTAGAAAGAAACGAGTCTTCAATTTAATTGACAATATTTGAAAGACAATATCGTAGGACAATATTATAAATTCATTTTGGACATATTTTTAGCATTTCATATGGGAAATTACACTTGCGTAGCTTCAAACCTCGCAGGAAGTGTTAATCACACAGCAGAACTTATTGTTAGGGGTTCGTTGAATAATTTACAATCAATGCTAGTTAATTTGCAAATCGCATTGCTTTCATCTTCAATTACTGCGCCCTAATTTTCTTTTAAACCTGTCACTCTCCAAATCGTTCACTGCAAGTAACGTAATAAAAAATGGTTTTTAAGGTAGGGACTAGAGTTTATTAAATAAATTAGGAATAACTAATTTTCCTGTCCTGTAGTTCCTCCTCGCATCAATCCTTTCGGCTTCGGTGAAGAACCGTTGCAATCTGGAGAGCATGCAACTCTTCAGTGCAGTGTAGTCGACGGAGACTACCCACTAACAATTTCATGGATATTTCATGGGAGAGAGCTATCCTCTCAAATGGGGATTGAAACGATGAAAATAGGAAAACGAATCAATCTCCTGACAATTGAGTCAGTTGCAGCTTCTCATCAAGGAGATTACACTTGTGTTGCTAGTAATCTTGCTGGATCCACTAATTATACTGCTACTCTAATTGTTCGCGGTTAGACTCTCGACGAAAACTACTCATTTAAAGCTGATGCTAACTTTTGCTTTATAGATTTCCAATTTGTGTCTTCTGTAATCTATTACTACTTTCCAATTTAAGTTTTATTTATTTATTTATTTATTTATTGTCAACAGACCTTTTCGATGAATAATAAGCTTACATACATTTCAATTAATA
>JAAAYG020026050.1:0-13945 GCA_009936455.2 Tomocerus minor | reverse complement strand
TTCTCCGACACTGTCCACTTCTCCAGCAGTGGCTAATAGTACCCACGCCGTCTCTTTTTTCTGTCTTTCCGTCGTGTGCCTTTGCACATCTCAGCTGGACCTATGCGCCTAAGGAGTGCGAGTTATAGACAGAGACTCACTCAGAAACAGCAATGACTTACGTGTCTGCGGTGTTTTCACAAAAGTGCAAGTCTGCACTAATAAAAGCCAAGAGCGTACACAGGAGTCGACTCTTATAATTTTCTCGTTACTAGGATGGAATAAAGTAGACACGAGGACATGAGCCGTCCAAGACTAGAGAGCTTCGCAGCGTACATGAATACAGAGTAGAGGGGCATAGGCAATCCTCATGCAATGATAACCGAAAGTGTCTTGCTGAGTCGACAGTGTGTGTGTGTGTGTGTGTGTTTGTATGTGTGTGCGTGTGAGGGATGCTGTCGTATTGCGGTTGGCTCCTGTGCGCTTCAAAGATTCTTCATTGGCACGGAACTGCAGCGAGACTAGTAAGTGTATAGTGAGGTGTGATTAGTAGTCATTTGATGTCGGGAGTGCAGTAGATGCAGCCAGCTTCATGTGGGAGGCCTTAATTATAGGGCATTAAGACGCTAGTCGGGGATAAGGCTGTCAGTTGTTTGCGTTGGCGGAGTGGGTGGGTGGGGAGTGTCGTGTGTGTCTCTCTTCTCTCTCTTCACATGCAGTGAAATCAAAACAGTTCACACAGAGCATCAAAGACAGAGGGAATGTATAGGCTGCGTAACCCTCTGCGTCCCAGTTGGCACTGTATGGGCAGGAGGACGACTTCTTGGTCAGAAGACACGTCCCCGACTCGTACTCATAGCAGTTGTCTCACGATCCTATGCTATGTAAAGCATCTCTGTGTCAATCTTCTGATCTCCCCATTCATTTTAGCGAAACATTTTAGCGGTCCACATGTAATAGTGTCAGTTGGAAATGTTTGATTCCATCGCCAAAGAGCGTCATTGTTCCGGCTAGAATTGGTGCGATAGAAAAGATAGTTTTACAAAGAGACTGTAGCCTTTGCTTCTGCAGAATAATCGTCCTTAGCTGGCAGTTCTCAGTCTGGATGTGGAGGAAAAGGTGCAGATGTTGGCAGGCACAAAAACATTGCTACAAGCTATTCATTTCCTTCCGTGTCCTATGCACGTATGTACTGGTGTAACAAGCGTGTACTTCTGGAATTCAATGTCGCACAGATGACAGACCTTTATGGACACATGTTCTCGTGCTTAATGTGCACATATGTAGTGTCCTGGTGCACGGTATACACCCACGTACCGCCATCAGCAGCAGAAGATTGCAGAGCATGGAGGTGCAGTGGAAGCTCACTTAGAGTCCAAATAAAACTTGGCCCAAGCGTGGAGCTTGACCTAGTATCGCTGCATCCCGTGGACCACTGAACTAGTTCTGATGTGGTGCGTGGGATGTAGTTCTCTATTGTGCATGCATACGGAACAGTCAGCTGGAGAGGGAGAAGGGCTCATCTGTCTCTCGTATGCACCACGTGGTCACCAACGAGGGAGGGATTGAGGCGAGGAGAAAGCCGGAGAGAGGGGAGCAAGAAAGTGGCGATGCTGACAGCTTTACACTGACTTCCATCTGGCCTTGCGGCACATCCTTGCGACGCTCCTCTAAACAGCCCCATAATCCACTGAGGATGAGGTAGTTAGTTCAGTGTGCACCGAAGGAGTTGGCACTCAGGCAGTGAATCCGTGCAGCGCCTGAACTTGACCTTCTGTCCCACCTCCCTCCTTCTACCCACCATGAGCACTTCTGCTAGTCCGTCAGAGCTGTGGCAAGGAACGACGACATTTGCCACTCGCTCCCTCTCTGACCTTCAGCAGACTGACCACAAAGTCACATTGACGGAAGCATCATCAGGAAGTATACAGGAATGTCGGCAGAACAGCATTTAATATGCACAGAAGCCACGTACACAACAAATCCATACGCATTCACTTTGTCAATGCTTCCTGCGAAATCCTTGCAATCCGATAGCATTGTTAGTTGGCGTATCTGCCTTGTTTAAGCTTTGACATTTTGTAGAGTAGAATTTAGAATTTCATTTTCAAAAATTGGACTTACATTTGCCAAAATGCCAGCTTGAATCCCTGAAAGAAAGAATGGAAAATTATATTATCGTTTCATGGTGTTTCCAAAGTTGTCCTGGAAATGACGCGTATTCAATTTATTTTTGCGGCAGTCTATTTAAAGTACAATAGGAGTATTTAGTACTCCAAGTGTGTGTAGGACAAATATGACACAAAACATTCTGATAGCCGAGCTCTTGCTGACACTAACTGGAGCAGCATGTGGATTGGTGAGAAGGGCGGATGTAAGATGTGATATTGAAGGACAGTCAAGCAAGGGCATAGCAGGGAATGGGATGAGGCTAGCCGTGCACAAGAGGACGGGAACGGCGGGAGGTGTGCGGGATGGCAGGCAGAGGATTGGGCGGGGAAGGACGAGCGAACAGGTGAACCGAGTTGTTCGAAGATTGATGGAAAAGAGGGATCTCTATGCATCTGCGATCTATTGATGGCTGTTAAGGAGCAGACTAGGAAGCAGAAGGCCACTGTCTGCGTGTGTAGAGCTGAACTGCTTGTGCCTTCGTCTGTCTGTGAACCGATGATATTCTGCTGCCAGGAAAGTAATAGAATTCCGACTGTGGTTGCTTCGACTGATTTCATTTTCTCTCCGCTCGCTCTGCCTCTTGGTCTGACTGATGGGTGGCTGGTCGGAGGGAAGAGTAGGTCGAGGCAGCTGAGTTCAGTTCCTCTGTGCTGGGGCTGAGTTGGCTGGAGAGGACAAGACGAAGGAGCGGAGCCCCAATTTCCTAAATTCGATTACAGTGATGAGAAGTGAAACAGAGCTCGTTGGCGATAGATTCACATGTCAGCACCGAGCAAATTGAATTGCATTTCTTTGATAGAAAGCTTTCCCCCTCCCTCTGCATCCCATCACTTCCCATCACATCACATCAGCCGTAGAGCTGGCAACCGCCCTTCCCGCAACCCACACGCCCTCCCCACTTCCTCCGCAGACGGCGGCTCCTAGTGCCCAGCCTCCTCCACGCCACCTCCATCGCTCCCTCATTTCCACGCACTTCTCCTCCACCTCAACTGCCACTGCCCGCATCGCGAGGGACGACAAGTCGTCTCAAAGGAGACGGTGACATCCTTATCCTCTCCCATCCCCCTGCGTGTCCTCATCCATGACCTCTTTACGATTCCCTTCCGACGCTCCTCGTCCTCCTTCGTCTCAGTCCATTTCGACCAATTCCCCTGGGAACCTTTTAGTCATTCCAAGAAAAATTAATAGCAATGTAGCTGACATTACATTTGTCCCAAACTCTGTTGTTGTTGTTGTTGTCTTATCTGAAGATGCACCAACGCCAACTGAGATGTGAAAGAGAGTGGCACGGCATAATATTTGCTGACAGGATTTGAAGGTGGCAGCTTCTTCAAACCGCTCCAATTCCCACGAGGCCTGTGGCCATTGCTTATCAATAAAACATTTTTCTCGGGATTTTCGCCGTATTTCCCGGGAAATTCCCGGAAAATTAAACTTTACTAACCAGCCTAACTGTGTACTAAATAATTATAGTTGCAGACCAACACTTGCGTTAAATTCTTAAATATTTTTACCTGATTTGCATTCTTTTTGCTTCGCTAAACGTTCTTTTTCGAAAGATTCACTCGTTTATAAAATTTTGGCTATTGCTGACAACGACAATCGCCTTTTGCAAAATATTAGTTTCGAATGCTGAGAAAAATATAAAAACGAGACAAAGTGGACACCGTCTGTTACAGAGGCTTTAACCACTAGTCCTCCTTAGCTCAATGACAATACATGGGCCCTTTAATTCAATTTAAAGACTATACGTACTGTAATCTAGATACATGAGATGACCTATCTGGCTATCTGCTTATTTTTACTTCACCTTTTTCGCGGCAGTGCGTATTTTGTTGTAACCTCGAATATATCCCAGCATTGAAAAAAGGCTCGCAAAATTAAGATCATTGGGTATAAATCCCGCGTTCTGGATTGTCGAGCTGCGCTCGACAATCAAATCAGAACGCAGAATTCATAGGTACCCAATGATCTATTAATTAAAACTCATGCGTTTGAAAAATAATCTTTGGCCAAGGAAATGAATTTTAATATGGATATGTTCCCGCCATGGATAGTATTAAAATTATTGTTAGCTAAACGGTTTGTCCAATTTTTTGGCCCAGGCTAATGCAACCTTTGCATATTAAGCAAAAGTCAAAACTTTTTCCAGTTTGTAAACGTACTTTCTAAAAGCAGTTTTTGTAAATATCAAACACGGGTAATCTAGCAAACAATAAAAAAAAAAATTTGTGAATCGTCTTTTACATTACAAAGTATAGGAGCTAAGGTTTAAAGAGTTCATCAATTAATTTCATTCACGAATCCCAATGAAATCTATTTTACTGTGCACTACAACATTGTAAAAAAAATGTTTCTAAAATCTTACATGTATGTATTTGACGGTTTTCAAGTCACAGCAGTTTCAAAATAATTTTTTCAAAACCTCAAAAAGTACCATTTTATTCATCCTGCAATACAATTTCATTGAATGCGGGCCGAGATCTCTACTAGTATCGCCTAGGTATTCAATATTCAATTTTATTTATTTTATTTATTTAAATTTTGTTTTCTTTTTTATGTTGATATTAGTTTTGAAGGAATTGATTAAGCTGTAGAATTAAATACCTAACGGATTTTAATGATATATGTAATTTTCGAAATGAAATGCAGCTTTTTTACACACTAAAAATTATCAACGTTGGTATCCAATTAGGTAGGATCTTTTTCCGGGAATTCCCGGGAATTTCCCATTTCCCGGGAAACTCAAAAACCCTACGGGATTGAATCCCCTAGTGGTGTAGTGGATATGTTAAGGCGCGTGTGTGTGGGGGGGGGGTGTTCAGGAAGAATGTTTCCTTATTTCCAAGAACAGTTCTCTGTGTGTAGCTGCCATTGTAGTTTGGAGGTCGAGGTTCATGTTGGGGCTTGTCTTTGAGTCCAGTCACTAGTCCTTCTCTGTCCCATTAAATCGCACATTAATCCTTTTATCTCTGCTCTATTACTTATTGGTGACAACAATTCTAACAAATAATGCAGCAATAGATGTGAACGAGGTAGTCAGGCACAGGGCGAGGGCTGCTCCGATGTGCTGACTCGGCTGCATCCCAATTCCATTCCCGTCTGCCCTCCATCTCCCTCTTTCATCTCATGCACACTTGATCCAATAGACAGATAGATGATACATGATGTCGTGGCGAGAGAAGGTCTATTCGAACTGTACACAATGCATGACCTTCGTGTTTTTTGTTTTGGCATTTTGCACGTTGTCAGTTGACAGGAGCATAAATCCATGTCGCCCTTCTTGCAATATTGCACATTGCAACTCTGTCCTTCGCCTTTATATTCCCCACATGATTGGAAACAGAAATCCCGAAATGTTCGGCAAGTTGGTTCCATTTAGAAAAATGTTGTTGACTGGGCTTGAAGTGGTAGTTGCTGGAGGTAGGCATTCGTAGTTGACCGGATAGTTTTATATCCCCCCTGTTCTCCTTCTGCTGCCTCTCTCCCTTATTTTGAGTGCAAAGGAGACAGCAATGATTTCTTTGCCAAAGGCCCAAGATTTCCTGAGTTGTAGTGCCGTCGACAATGAACAGGTCGCCATCAGACATCCAGGCAATCACTCATGTCACTTCTGCTAGCTACATGCATTGCTGAGTGAGGAGTGCATGGAAGTTGGTTCCATAGCTATTTGCCATCTAATCTACGCTAATGCAATGATAGGTTCGTGCTCTCGTGATTTGGCTGGCATGGAGTAGAACTTTGCTGGCTGACAGAACTGCATCTGTCTCTATCTTTCCCCCGTCTCCATGATGCAGCGCCTTTCAATTAAGCCGGACGTTGGTTTGCGAGAGGATTTTGAAGGGCATTGGTCTGCACATGGTGCGTAGTTGCAAAAATGCTAAGAAGAGGCGTGTGAAGAGTCTCGCTGTACCGGAAGGAGTTGTGCCGCTCAAAACATCGCAAATCACTCAGCAATCGCTCGTGTTGGAATGCAAAGAGAGCATGCATCTAAAGGGCAGAGGCACAAGGCCCTGCATCTCTCTAGCTCCCGTCTCTGACCTCGACTGCACTAGAGAGACGTTGTGCATGTTGTTGACGAAGCAGAATTTGTGGGTCCAGGAGGATCTCCAGTGGATAGTTCAAGGGGCTATGATGCATTGGGCGGGAGAGCAATTTTCTTTGTTATGGGGAGATGATTGGCGTTTTGGCTGCTGCATGCAAGTCCCTAGGCGCAACGAACTTTCCCCATTGCCATCTTTCACTTTGCACTGTAAATTCTGTGCGCAGGGAGTAAATGGATTTGGCAAAACGAATATCCGGCTGCCGATGTTTTAAATGACTCTGTACATGGCTGCTATTCTCTAGCTGGTCGTATGTTGCCTGGACGTGTGTTTATGAATGGTTTGCTGAAAGGAGTTGTCCTCTGTGCTGATGGCGAGTAAGGTTCTTTGTACTGGGTCGGAGTAACAGCATGAAGCACAGCTCGCTCTCCTCACAGGTTACACACAAGAATGCACGTGAGCATTTCACAGTGCCATTGTGATCATCGTCAGTCAGTGGCACGGGAATAAATTTCACAGAAAAAGAAAGAGTCTGTGAATTGGAGAGGAGGGGAAGGAAGGGGCAGACATAAAGTGGAGAATGGCAAAGAAACGGAGCTCTGGTGAATTGGGCTCCGCTTTGCAGTCGCACCTTTAGCCGAGAAGACTACAGCAAACGCTTCTTGCACCACTTCTGTTCAGCTCTTCTGCTGCAAGACAGTCATTCGTAGGTAGGCAGCTATTTATGGCTCCTGAACAAACAGGCAGGCAGCGAAACGAGAACTCTGTTAGCAAAGAAAGGGCCATCGCCTCACCAAGTCACTTTAGGCACACACTGCACGACGACTTGATAGTTTAGGTGAAAGCAGAGAAAGTGCCTTTAGAGACAGAGAGAGAGAAAGCACAAAGACAGGGAAGGCTGCTGAAGGTGCATATGCAGGCACATGGTGTGGGTATATGTCTAATAAGGGTGCTCATTTGAGGCTCTGACTCCTGCAATACTATAGCACTACTTGTGCATTTCTAACTCAATCGCATGAAAGTAAAGTTGCAAAAATTTGCACAGAAAAAATTGTGAAGACTGCTCTTGGCAGGAGTCTGATTTCGTATTCCGTGCAGATGGAGCAAAAATTCATTGCTCGCGTACAGATATAGGCCTAAAATAACAAAGAACAATACACGGACTCCTTTAGCTCTATTTTTATAATTGTGCCGAGCCATTTCCGCACATTCACCTTCTGTGCTCCTGCCTCCAATTATTCCCCCGCAGCTAGCCTTTCTTCCCTACAGATCTTACTTTACATTGTGTTGGAACACTTAGTTGTGTTATTACTCTGTTCCCTACTTCCCTTTGCAACTCACCCACAAATAACAACAGAGAAAATACAGAAACATCACGTTTAGTTAGTTTGACAAGACAAAGTGTGCAAAAAACTTTTAATGTGGCCTGCCTCTTTCATTTGCTAAAAATTTTGGCTTTGATATTTCAGCAAACCGTATAAATATCCTCTGTTTGCTGATTCAGTAATGCATTGTATACATATAGCGGCTACATGCATACATATCCCATTTATAACCTATTTATAAATATTCTTAAACCTAATAGAATAAACGTTGTTGTAACTTGAAATGTGTAGCCGGCACTGCTACGCAGGCGTGGAATTTCCTCACATAAACACTATCATTGGTTTCACATATAAAATAAATATATATATTATTACAAACAATTTACTCAATTTAACTATTTTTTAATTATTTGATATAGAATAGAGTGACTATGAAACGGAAATAACACGTTGTCTTTGTAAAATTGCAACAGTGAAGATTTGGTCACTTAAATACATTCTTATTCAATTCAATTCAACACTCTAGACACTTAAATAAATTCAGCTTTCAAAATGCAACCTATGTCTTATGCGTGGTCATGGAATTAACATAAAATGAAGAGGAGGTGCTACAAAAGTCTGTTTGCACCTTTCAGATTTCACAGATGAGGAATCATTGTCATGGTCTTCATTTATGAAAATCCATGGTAACAGGCTTTGGCATTGTACTTACGTACCACGGAACTGTGGAACGTAACGTAGAGGTTTTTACGTCCCGTGTCCCATGTTTTGTCACGTAGAAGTGAATTCGTAGGTAAAGAAGGAGGAGCTTAACGTTACGTGAAATTAAAAGTTACGTTGCGGAAAAGCGCTCACTGTCAAATATAACGTTAGGGCGATGAGATTATGAAAAGCCCCAACAAGCAGCACTAGTTAGAACTTCTAAACTGCTATATTTTACACTGTCATTGTAAAAAGATTGTGACTACCTAGGTATATGGACGGGTTCGTACTTTTCTATTGTAAGAGAACTTGAGCCCGATAATCAAAGTCTACACATAAAATAAACCTTTTTTATTTTAATCTACTTTTTGCAAATAGGAAGTTGTACCTATATCTTAAAAGTAGCAAAAAATGGAATTCCTCTTGTCACAGCTAAAGGATTTATAATCCTAATGCATTCGTTTGTTATAAAAAAGAGTTCTGTCAGCAGCGTACTAGAACGAATCTTTACGCAGAAAGTTTTGTATCAGCTACGTAATAATATTAGTATGTATATAGTGCATAAGGGGTTTATATGGAAAAGAATGGACAACTGGAGAGATAATATTCCTTGTAGTGGATATTATTCCTGTAATATTGGTATAGTTAGCCACTTAGGCAGTCAGCTGAGACGTGAAGTCCCAGAGTAAACGCTTCCCCTCTATTTCCGGAATCCTTCTTCAGTTGACAGAACTAAAGATGCCGTAATGGATTAGAGCATTACTTCACGATAGTCTGAAGGCAAAAAATAACTGAATGTACGTAATGCGATGTACGATTTGGTTTCCGTTATTCATGCTACACATAACAACTGTATTTTCATTACTTTCATTTTGTGAGTACTTTTTTTTACGTATTCTATATCATAGCTATTTGATGTGCGTGGTGTCTAAAAGACGAATAGGGTATTCCGTGTCCATACACAACATGCCTTTACTGATACTTATACTATTATGCCTACCGCAAGAATGTAAATCTGTTCTATTACCATCGAGTCAGTATGGAAATGTAAAATTATAACATATATATTGAAATGAAATGTAAAATTACAGCATGTTTATTGTGTTCACAAAGCAAATAGCCGTGGTGTGCCTTACAATATTAATATGCTATATGCATCCTTGTTTTCATTTTTATAATTCACGTTAGATCTGATGATTTGGAGTGGATGTTCATTCCTGTAAGCGTTACTAGTAGAATATCGTAACAACCTCGTTCCTGTTCTGTAAATATAAATGAGGGATGTGGCCCACCCACATAAATAAGAGATCTATCTCCTCGGAAGACGAGATTAGAAAGGTTGATGATGATGATGCCGATTCCTAAGGAGAGTTGTTTTTCTACGGAAACTGGCTGAGAAACAATAAGTAAAAACGATTGAAGTCGTCGGAAGGAATCTAACTTCTTGTTGTTCCGCTCATTTGTGTTATGTGAAGTCGGCAGCTAACAAAACAGGAGAAGATATCCATAAGTTAGGGAGACATAGGAAGGTGAACAATGGGCCTCGCCTATCACAGAAGGTCTATCCACCAAACTGACCATCTCATGGAGCTACCTTGAACCTTGGCAGACTCCTGATAACTAGAGATATTTTGGAGTCAGTGTACTTCAGCCAGCGCATTGGAGAGTGGATTTATTTGCAATAATAGTGGTGCTTGGAGGTAGACAGAAGACGTATCGTGTTATGTAACTACAACCCGCAGATATAGGGACAGTGGAGGAAGGAGCATTGTTGATTTTTTTGAAAATCAATTGAGCGCGTGCATGGCTCTCTGTCATTTTCCCCTCTTCTGGCAGCGCTATGGAAAGCAATCGTTGAAAATAGAGTTGCCCTAAGTGAAGAGGAGAATATATGCTCTGCCACTATCTCTGCTATCTGCAATAAGTGAGAGTTTCTTGGGAACTTATTGCTGGATATGGGATTTGCTAAGTTACGGACGTCAATTTAACTCATTGAGTTGCGAATGATAAGAGAAAGTTGCGAAAGAAGTTATCATATTATTATTGCTACTACATGTAAGGTAATAATACATATCCGATTTCCGAATGTTACATATCCAAATCCGAATCCGAACGCAGAGGTTACATATCCGAATGCTCTGAACCCATGTTTTTAGAGGTGGGGACGGTACAATTTCGACCCGCAAAATTTTCCGAACATGAATAAATAATACAATACAATACAATATCCAAACAAATTGAAGTAAATCCAAACAAATTTAAATAAATACAAACAAATTGAAGTAAATCCAAACAAATGTAAATAAATACAAACAAATTGAAGTAAATGCACTTACTTCAATTTGTTTGGATTTATTTATTTATAAAAACGTGGGTTCAGAGCATTCGGATATGTAACCTCTACGTTCGGATTCGGATTTGGATATGTATCCTTCAGAAATCGTATTTGTAACATTCGGCAGTCGGATATGTACCATTCGGCGATTGGATATGTACCATTCGGAAATCGGATATGTATTATTACCCCTATATGTACACTAAAGTGCAACCTGCCCTATTACGCCCATTCTGCAGCTCCCTGCTTCTGGCTAGACTAAATGATGTAGCAATCATATTATATATCAAATGTATTAGGTATAAGACAATATTATCCACTCCCTCGCTAGGCAGAATGCGAATGGGGATGGAGAATGAGAGAGGCAGACGTCGTATAGTCCACTCTCTACGTACATCACACAACACAGACAAGTAGCTATGGCAGGCTACATAAATATTTCCCTCTAGCAACTTGAGCATAAGACACATTTAGCAGGCTCAGACTATGGAGTCTAGATGACTGGTGTATATCAGGGAAGCTGAGATGCACTTTGGCTCAGTTGTTTCAAGTTATTAAGGTAGGTAGTCGTAAATTGTCTGATATTATGAGTGAAAACAAGAGGAAATTATACGGAGAAAGCTGCAGTTAGCCAAACGAAGACAGAGGAAAACAAAGTTGAAGATAGCAGTTGCTCCATTTACGGATGTCTGGGCCACAACTACAAGGCAGACATACTCTCTGTTGTGAGACTCACATTTCATCCACTAACGTCTGCAGACACAACAGACACACATCCCATCCATCCATCCATCCTCCCCTGCAACCAGCCATGTATACTATACTTGAACTGCACTTATAAACTAAGCCCCGCCCGATTAGAATTCAAGTAATTTAGGTTGAACCTTACCTAATGCACTCCGTTTCTAAGTGAGTGCACAACATATGACATCTCTTTCCCTCTTCTCATCTCTGGCCGTATCCTCTCCTTCCTGTCTCCTCCAGTTTCCCTCGAATGAATTCCTTTCTGCGGCATTCCAACCTCTTCTCTCCTTCATCATCAATACTTGTATCTACTTAAAAGATTTTATATCCATCACAAACGTCAGTCTCACTCCTTGTTTCTAAATTGCGCCTTAATCACTTTTATTATTCGACACATTTCTCGCTAATGCCACATAAGCTACACTGAAAATTGCCAAACGTTGTATCTTCAATTTTTTGTAGCTGCTCACTGGCAGATATCTAGTACATTAGATGATCATAGCTAAACAATGTCTGAGATGCTTTTGAATATTTAAGTTTGTACGAGTTAGTGTATGGCAATCTTGGCATCTCGCCTCTCAAAATCCTCTGAAACCTGCTTCCTTTATCTCCTTATTTTTGCTACAAGATTTTGACACACCATCAGTAGGTCCTTTTGGTGTGCTGGTAAAAGTACGAATAATATTATGTTTGACTGCAATCAGATTAAGCTATGGACAAAATCAGCATTCGTCCTTTTCTATGTGTTGAGAATTGTAAGGTCAAACTATAGCTGGCGTGTCCTTGGTCTCTCTCTCTGTTATAAGGTGTAGTGTCAGTCAAGAATAAAAATGTTTTCGTAAGGATTAGATGGCTGTCGACCTCAGATGCGGGGCTGTGGAGAGTAACTGAATAGTTTCCTGTTAAATAAATACGGAAGTATACTACAATAAGATGGCTCTAACGGAGCATTAGGAAGGAAACAAAAGCAACAACAACAATAATTGAAAAATGCTGATGGCTACGGACTCAGGATGTTTCTATTAATGGAAGTGGCATGCCTTGTGCAAATGTGAATGTATTTAGGTATTATTATGTGTGAATGTATGTGCAAAGGCTTTCTCGGAAGAGGTGTCTGGGTAGGTAGATGCATATAATATAAATCTGTAGGTGCATTATATCCGGTGGTATTTATTAGTTAGAACTGCAAGTGACTAGGGCCCTGGCTCACGTTTCGAGACTGCCCGTCCTGCCGGTGTGGATGGATGGATGTGTGGAGGAGGAATGTAAGAGTCTGTGGGGCGGGATGAGGAATCAATGCTCTGCTCATCGACAGTGTGTGCTATGTTGGATCATTATGTGTGTGGGTCGGCTGCCTGCATGTGCTATTTGGGTATTGTGTGTTTATTTATGTTCCGGGGGCATTTGTGACTGTGTGGCTCTATTCCCTTCCAGTCGACTTGTTTTAGCACTTGTGCTATTTTCCGTTGTCTTATCTGTAATAGATTTCGGTGGTGGTAGCTGAGCTGTGGAGCTGGAGGAGTCACGATGTGCTGAGCTAATGTCTCCTCTGCCTCTAACGTAATGTATCTATCGCCGACATAGATAATAGTATTGGCTTTCCGACGTCGCTGAGCACCAGTCATCCAGTCCTCTCTGCATGGCACGGAACTCTAAGCCGAACTTTTCTCAGCCGCCCGCCTTAGCACTCGGGCGGCTGCTGTGGTGTGAGTTGCAGAAACATTTCTCCGCAATTCTGCGATAGCTTAGATAGCGCTTTGTTAATAGTGGCTATTAGTCATGTTATGGCTATTTAGTGTAGTGTAGTGTGCACGGCGGAGGTGCAGCCCTTCCCTGCCCTACAAATCCAATTGCTCATACTCCATGTCAAATGTACACGACCGAAAAAGGAAATGTTGCTTGAATGCGTCCAACCACTCGCTCCCCTGAATGCATTCCCCACTCTTCAACAATCCCCGCCCGACAACAATCCTCTCACAGGAAGAACTGCAATTTTCCAACAGCTCCCTCCTACGTGTCTGCGAAGCCCTTGCCTTCTTGCCAAATATCCCGAGCACCTAGTCCCTATCTTTTAGCCTACCCTTCTGCTACGTGACCCAAAGTTGCTATTATCCCACTCACTACCTTGCTCCGATTTCTACTATGTCAAAGAGACTTTATACTTTCTGTGCAACTTGGGTTGGTTCAGGACATTTGTTTTTTGAGTTGAGCGAAGATTAAGTTAAATCTTGAAGTAGAAATTAATTGTCTCTTTGAATGTCTTTGCCACGTAGCTCATTAATGTTTTACTATCTAATTACTTTCATCTATTACTAATGCTGGCACTGCACTGCTGGTAACCCTTTTGCTTTTGTAAGGGACATACTAACTGTGTTTTGATAATATCATGCATTGGTACACATATTAAGAAAGATCATAATAATAATATCACTAAACGTTTGATGGGTGTTCTCCGCAAGGTTGTGTACGTAAGACAGCAAATTATAATGGATATCTAGATTGAAGCAGTTAATAAGTGCTATTTGGCATTTAGTGTGAACCAAGGAGTATGGACTGCTGGTTTTTTGACGTTTCCTTGGTTTCCTCCCTCCGTCCTGGCATCAGGAGGGCTCAGTAGACCCTTTCCTAACAAAATCCACGAATGT
>JAAAYG020026028.1:0-16887 GCA_009936455.2 Tomocerus minor | reverse complement strand
TTTGAGTGATGTATCTCAAACCGTTCGTGAGTTATCGTACATACAGACATACCCACAGACATACAGACACACAGACACACAGACATACAGACGGACAGACAGAGTGGGCATTTCTATAAAGCAGCTCCGCTACTTAATAATTACGGACGGATAGATACGACGAAAAATATGAAGTTCCAATATGAATTCTATGCATTGTGTATGTTTAGGTTTTAAACTTGTGATTGTTTGATTTCGCTGTGTAGTAAGTCGGACCAGTCAACTTATTTAGAGAGAGTCATTTAAACGTTTACTTTAGATTAAAAGTGAGCTACACAGAATCACATAAATCTTTTGGAAGCAGCTGCAAAGTTGACTTTGCTCTGAATTCGGTCGCACAGGACAAAGTATTTACATTTGCCAGATTGTACGAAGTAGGTACCTACTACCTACACATCATATATTTTCTGTATCTACCTACATGTAATAATAATTCCAATACAATTTGTGTAAATCGATAGCTAAAGCTGCTACAACATGATGAAGTCTTATATTAATAAGTATAGAACATGACAAATCGTATTTGACATTGGAGAAGCTACGTGTTTTGAATGTATTTTAAATAAATAAATCCACAGACACATATATACAATATGATTCACTAACGATATGTAGTAGTTTGTCGTATTTACTATTACTCTACTTACTATTACATAGTAAGGACAGCAATAAAGAGAAACAGAAAATGGAATAGCTGAACAAAGAGATGTATCATGTAATGCGGTGTAGTGTAATGAAATGGCTGCGACAACGACACCAAAACCAATAAATTATGTGTATGAGGAAATTCAAGTATTATAAATGAGTTTTTACCATCTCTCTATATCAATGAGCGTTAACTAAGGACCTTTATATACTTTCCCAGGCGAGCAATGCCAACATATATGCATGTAAATTATTAATTTTTGCAATGGATACTCTTGGATCTGAATTAAATTGAATACACACATTCACACACGAAGGATGCAGTAGCGAATTCAATGATCACATCAAGCAGACGCTAATAAAACGACCATTGCTAAAGGTTACTGTAGAGTTTAAAAGGTCCCGTTAGCTATTAGTGGCAGACTTTTCTCTTCTCCCCACAAAACATGAATTGTGTGTGAAGCAAAGTCATAATCTGTTTAGCAGGCACTATAAGAGCAGGGTCCTAAGCGTCTTCACTATCCGATTACAACTTTTACAAGAGTTTGCCAATGAAAAGTCACTTTAGTCCGGTTGGACAAGGAGAAATTGGTTATTTATACAGGTTTGAACATTTGATACTTTTCAGTGGTTTAAAGCCCCATGGACCGAACAGAGTGTGGTGGCGATTTTATATTGCCCTTACTACATCCAAAGACATAATAATAATCTGCAGTTAAACTTTTTTTAAAGATAAAGATTTGTAATAGATAATGGAAACATATGTAACTAAATACGATGTAACGCAACATTTCTATGCTATGAACTTTTAAGATTACTACAGCCGGTTGACTGTTAAATATTATCGTGTTAGTTGCAAGTGAAAAGTTTAAAATGTTTAGTTAGAGATGCGTAAAGAGCCACTGCAGTAGAAAGTTTCCCATTTAGAAAATTGTCAGTTGCAATGAATAAAACTGATAAAGATAGAATGTTGAGGAGAGTATTTATTGCAGGATGGGATGGGGTTAAAATGCTAAGCAATTTTAAATTGTATAATGTGTTACATAGAAATGATCAATGAATTATTTCCATGAGTTGAATATGTAATGTGATGCAATGTATAGCTTTTTCTTATGGTAATACCATTGGCCATTTGAATGGTGATGTATGCAATAGGTAACAACATGCTGGTTACTCTCGCTCTATACAAATTCTATTTTCTAAGGGTATAAAGGGCCCTGTGCATGCATGGAATCCTTGCGGACAGTGTTTCTAATTCCTAATTTAACATTATAGGATGTTTGTATCCTTTTTATAGCTATTGATTGGTAGATGTATGCTATGTGAGCGTATGCACGTACGTGCACCATTTGCTTTCTTTCGTTACCGAGCTATGCTCAACTGCCCAAGTGTAGGGTAATAATAATATGAATTTGTTAGCCTAGACTTATGTGCTCTACTGTTTTATTTCCGATTATTGATAGTGCCCATTCGTTCGGAAATAATCTACGGCTTGTTCCTGCTGTACACAGATTTCAAGTCGCCAATAAACCATGAATTACAATGGCAGTAATAATTTTAGCCAGATGAAAAATATTGTTTATGGTACAATTGCACAGAAGCTCTAACTACAAAGGCAGTTTACATATAAAAGGTGCAAAAAGCCAGCACAAATTCAGGGCACGTACGATTTTCAGCATGAGGAAATACGACATTAGCATTTTTAATGGCACTTTGTAATTGTCGCCTTCCATAAAGCATTTACTAGCAACTATACCTTATGCTCATGCTAGCACATCCTTCTATACGCAACGATATTTCTATTTTATCTGAATACTGGACTTACTATACTTTACGTAGCACTGTTTATATATACACGTAGGTAGTAATTCATACATTAGGTATAAACATGAATGGGATTTCTTCTTGGATCACATTCAAATTCAATTAAGTAAGGATATACGAGAAAGCTGGCCAGATATTTATTGTCTCTTTGTCCATATGAATAGAGCTTTCGCTTCCGGTTCTTTCCACCTTATCCTCAGCTCAGCTTACAAAATAAATTCAAACTACTTGACGATAGAAATGGTAGAACAAGTGAATTTTGCTTTTCCTGATAGCATCAGTTGTTAGGATGGCTATGGGAAGAAGGAAACCCAAAAAGGATTTCATTCAACAGACTTCACACTGTTCATTTTTTATCATCAGTTTTATACACGTAATTTGATCTTTTATGTATGTCTGCCTGTTCAAATACTCACGCATTTCACTATTTACTTTCTCAGCCGAATGTAATATCACAGATCAATTATTTACAGAAATTATTTGTTCAAATGGTTTTACAAAGAGAAAACAATAAAAATATTCAATTTTTAAACCACGGTTTTGATAATTGTTTATTTTCCCTTTTAGCAATTTATTTTTATTTTATTTGTAATAATTTTCAAGGTGACCTTGAATGGATTAATAAAAGACGGATTAATTAAAACATATGGAGATTTTGGTGAAATCGCAGTATTAGATTCGTGAAAAGCAATATTTGTCACTGGATACAGAATCGGAGGTGTAGTTGTTTCCGGTAGGAAACGAAAGCACTCAATTTTAAATGTAGGTACTAGTGTTGTAGTAGGTATTTGTATGTAAATGCTATGAAAATCCCTTGGATGGAAAAGAAGTAACATGTAGATATGATAATGTATTTTCACGTAGATTTCCGCAAGAAGAGGAGATTAAGGTTAAGGTAAGCGAAGGAACATATGGTAATGCGGGCTGTAGTGCAAATAAAGAATTCCTATCACAGAACTTTTATTTTATCATCTGGTCCCATCCAATTCAGATCATTGTGTATTTGTAGAAGAGGAAGGTTGGTGGAAACTATCTATCTTCATATCATCTATCTGTAAGTAGAAGAAAGATAGGAGGAGTAGTAGTGGAGAAAAGGAAACAAATGCGACTTAGAGTTTGAATTGAAGGAATAGATATTAAAAAGTGGCTATAAAAAGGCTCGTGATGTCATATAGAGGTGGATAATGGTAGGGACTTTAATGTATCAACAGATAATGTCCATAAGAGGAAAGGGTAAGACACGTTGAATACATTTAGTCAAAGTAACAACATAGCATTAGCATGACGGCACATCTGATCAGATCTCCACTGCACTATACGAAAGTAGTCTCGTCGAATGAAACATGTATGACTGTTTGAGCTCCATCCATTGAATTACCTTCGTAACAACATACAAGTTTACAAGTTTACAACATGATAATACGAATAGTTCACTCACTGACTTCCCTTACCGTGCCCTGCCTATCCCAATAAATCCACGTTATGTTCTCTCTTATACCAAGATCAGTATTTCACGAGCGAGTGCCATGAAGCTTACTTAAGATTAGACTACACACAGAGGAAAACCAAAGAGAGAGAGAGAGAGAGGATAGCACCTTGTTGTCCTCTTCTCACCAATGCAAAACTCCTTGAGCTTTTTTGTGGCACTCCTTCCAACCCATCCTCAATCACTATCACCGTCGACTTCAACTACCCTATTCAGATTTCACTTTACACTGCAAACAACTAAGTGCCTACTTCCTCGCATCAACATTTCAACTCTTTCGCTTTTTATATCACAAACTCACCTCGCATTCTTACCTCAATCCGATTCCAGCCTATACCCACCCTACATGTAACTATTTATTTACAGTAAACTTGGAATCATTTTAATTAATCAATTAATCTACACAGGTAGATGCTCAGCCACTATTTTCTAAAGAATTCCCTTTCTAATTGAGTTACTTTGATACTGGACATGGTAATGTATTCATAACAAACTTGATTTGCTTACTTATGAATTATGATTATGCCATGACGGAAGAATTCCTTCATTTTCCAGAATGATTGCTGATGTGATTTATCCAGTTTGCTTTTTTATAAGCTAGGGTTAGCTAAAAATTCATTTTCTCATACTGGCCATGGGAATTGACGGTTTGGTGCTGACTTGTTCTTTCAGGTACATTGCAATAGACACCTACGCAGAATATCAATTCTTTATACAAAGTGAAAATGGAATTCTTCAAAGGAAAATCCATATGACTCATCACTTGATTAAATAATGTGCATACCTTCATGTCATAACAACTTGGGCTATAAATCATATTCTTTGATAAGAATCTGCTGATTTTCTTGAAGGAATTCAATGAAATACTAATTGTTTCATGCACTGCAATAGAACAGGTAAAGTTGTATTCCAGATATGGATGCTCTATTAAATATGAGGTACTAGATGGATTATTTCTCAGCTGGTGTGCTCATTTTTAAACTACCTATGCAATTAACTACGATATCAAATAGTCATCTCGTGTCTGAATCTCAATCAAATTCAGTTTTAATTGTGAGTTCCAGTTCCCCGTAGAGAAACACCTTAAGTATATTTGTTAGGTTAAATTCAGTTCATTTCTCTTAGTCCGTCCATCCGCTCTACTTCTCCTGTCCTTCTCTTCAACAGCACTTCACTCCACTCTTCAGTTCAATCATCAGATAAGGGATCTAAAATCGAACTGTTAATGGTATTCTCTGAGCGTGCAAGATAGCAAGGCTATACTTTTCCTATTTATCGTGGCAAAGCAACAACCCTCCTCATTTTACTCTTCTTTACAATCTGTAACAAACACTCAACCAATAAAATAAACCAAAAAGGATATAAAATTGTCCTTCAATTATCACTTTGAAAAAATGCAACTGCGTTAATAATAATGCATTATCCCTTTCCGGTCTGTAATTCATCGACATAATTTTCTCTTCTCCTACACTCCGTCTGACGAGCTTATGGGATGAGTGACCTTTAAACACTATTGGTTGCAGTACCGTAAAAAAAGTATCCATTCCAGCTCTGTTTTATGATATATTCAAAAATGTTGACAAAAGTTAGGTTATGAAATCAATTTTAATACTCATTAATTTCAACAGTTTACTCAGGTTGTAAATGTTAAATGTTCTGTAAAGTATGTATTTGTATTTCCCTGTCAAACTAAGATACTCAGTCGGGGTCTACCAGATATAGTAAATAGTTGAAGGACAGAGATTGCATTTCAGTACTATCTGTTCAAGATTTCTTTAGCATTATTTTTGGTTTTGAACTGGAAAAGCAAAGGAAATAAAAGAAAGTAAAAGGAAGTCGTGGATCGGAACGCTATCAAATGCAATGTGATGCACCGTAATATCACATCACATAACATTACCTAGAATAAGCTTATCCTTACCTAGGAATATAATATTGAGATCTGATAAAGTTCTAAAAGCGATCCGTCCGAAAGAGAAGATGAGAGTGACTGTTACTGTATATGTACACGCAGTACTCTCCTTTGGAAATCTAAAACACAAAACCATCTCCGACAGATCCTATCTGTGCATCCACTATGTCTGAATCGTCTGGTCGGTACATCTTTACGAAATCCATGTTTCTCTTCTATCATCTATGCATTTATCTAGTTTTCGAATGTTATTTCCATTCCTGAGATGGAACAACGGGAAGTTATATCAAGCTCTGGCTACTGCATGCCAAGCACTATCCGGCTCATCGCCAATAATATCATTTCCCTAACTATAGAGGTCGTTTTCTTTTCTGTATATTCCTATCCCGGAGTCTAAAGTGTAAACACATAAGTTGGGAATGTTGTTTGGTGTTTGGAGATGAAATGATGTGATCTATCGAAAACTGCTACCCACTCTGCTATCTTGTTCAAGTAATCTATGACGAAATCCTTAATGCTTTTCCTTTTACAACTTGCGGATCTATTCTTGGACAAATACTACAGTTGACTTGCTTTGGCATTAGTCGGTTTCCTCATGAACAAATATTACATTAAAAGCTGGAGCCTTTAAGGCTTTACTTTCAGACGGTGAGGACACTGCCCTGCGATACCATTTACATCCACATATATAGTTTTCATTCCAATATGTCTACATACAACTATACTTTTGACATCTACTCACAAAGTGTCTATAGACTTACCTACTCACACAGGATATTCTACACTAAATAAAACTAATTAACATAAGTACTAGTGTAGGCACATTGGTTCTGAAGCTATTTCTTCACTTACTTTTAGCTACAACAAAATTCATTCAACCTTGACATGTGGATGACAAGCTTATAATTGCATTTCTGCTCACTGTCTATCTTAGTTATCATTCTAATCAAACTCTACTTGTATTTGCTTTAATCCACACAGCTACACCACCATAATAATGTGTCCAGCATTACTATGTACGATACAGTGTTAGAGTAATTTATAATGGTAAAAGAAAAGATATTCTGATAGGATACGAGTAATATGTACAATAGACATTACAATAGAAAGAAGATAGTAGTAAATGAATTTCTTTCTTTATGAGTACCGGATATCTCTGTAGTGTTAGTTACTCACGCATCGTTTGCATTAAAGTGCTTAAGCTCCTGTAGACAATCAACCAGCCAAGATAAAACTTAGGCACAGCCGATAATGTTTTCAAAAGATATTTCTTCCACTATCAATAACTATTTTCTTTGCATTGGTATACATGTATATGTATATGGCTATAATAATAATATTATTATTATACTTCATAAAATCAGTCCAATAAGGATACATCGAGTTCGATGTAGTGTAGTACAGTGGTGTATTGTATTGTTGGATACGCTCTTCTGATTGTCTACAGAAAGGATGACGGCTGTAAAATATGGACAGGGCTTTGGAGACAAATCAAGTGAAATCCTAATAAATGAACTAGTCTGGCTGTCTGATTTTTCCATCTAGTGCATGGCAAACATAAGAACATTGAAAGCAATTTAAGAAACTTAGTTATGTAGACATAATGGTTTTGTACTTGAGATGAAGGCATGACACCACAATGTAGCATCACAACACAACCTACCTCGCCTCTGTTACATACTTCTATTAAATAACATGGCTGATTATACCAATTTTCTAATTCTTTTTCCTTGATTTTCTCTTACTGTGTTCTTATGAAAAACTTCGTTTTGAAGCAGTCAATAAAATATTCTTACTATTGTGACTGTGACAGATACAGGTCAGGTCAGACTGACAATGATACATATTTTCCGAACATGATTTTTCTTTGACCTATAACTTCCGTAAGTCCTGTAGTATATTTCATGGAATAAATAGTAAATGGTTTTGTTGGATAAAATGGGACTGTAATATTTTATCAGTATAAAATATATAATCAATTTACCATGAATAGGCAAATCTATAGTGGTTGTCAAATTGAAAATTAATTTGCGATGGGATTCTAAACGATCTTTGTTAATAGCAAAGAATCGTTTTACTTACTGAGTCATGATTGCCAAGTATCAGAACTAGGAAGTAGGAGTGACAAAAAAATAAATGCCATGTAGCTATGTATATCCAGTCTGTCGGCAGGACGTAGACGGAGTGAAAATGTTGTGCATTGTAAATGAAGGCAGTATAGTAGGTAGTGTGTGCATAGATATAGGATTGTGAAGAAATATTATATTCAATTCTATTGTCTATTGAGTGAGACTGTGAGGACATGAGACGACGGCAAAAGTGAAGAGCACAGCATGAGGGGCAATAAATGTGTACGTTTTCTCTCTGCTGCTCGTTTTACCTGAAAAAACAAAATTGCTCTTAGTTAGTGAGAGGAGGAAGACTCAAGAAGACTCAACTCATTCACAGTCCACTCCATTGCAACTGCACTGTCCGTCCAGCAGGCAACAGAGTGTCTTTGCTAAAGAAAACAAAACACACCATGAGAAATAGAAAACTGGGTTGGACTTTGACTAGCTTTTTGGATGATGCATTACATGTACAGGGAGGATAAGATGAGACAACTGTAGTAAATAATACACTGCCCATATAGTAAGTATTGTGCATATAGCTCAGGAACTTGGTGCTTACTGGATTGTTGAGAACTCAAGTGGAAATCAACTGAACGGAACTCAATGAGGTTGTCTCTTCTCTTCAATTCGTTTAGAGTTTAAGAAGTCGTATTGTCAGTGAGACACAAAAATGGAAAGAAAAGAGCTCTCCTCTGTGCTCTCCAGACCAACCTATTGAAATCCTATGAAATGAAATAAATGACCCACTTAAAGACAAAGACCTGCCTGTTTTGTTTTCTTTGAGCAAATTGTGCATAATAGGTTCGTTTCAGTTTTCAGTCTTCGTATACTGTGGAAAATGTCAAGCCATTTCTTTTATCGTAATCAGTTTTAGAAAATTCTTGAGGAATTTTCAAAATTTAAATATGTATGTGGTATCTATATGATAGCATAACACGTTTTATTGTTTCCAATTGCTTAATTCTTCGAAGAAAATGCGATTAAACACATTGCATGCACTATTATCTAATCACATTTAGTTTTGCTATCGAAAATTTATTTCCTTATTAACTAGTAAATACCTAATACTAATAATACTTTCGTAAGAAGAACTAGAGAGAATTGAGAAAGGGTAGATAATAATAGGATGTAGGTACTTATTTAGTATGATAATGTTAAAGTTTGAGTAGGTTCCTACATAAATTAAGCCGTGCAATGAACTTGATGTTTAGTCACCGAATTTGGATTCTGGCAAGCAGTTGTAAATTCGCAGAATGTACAAGGAGTAGGTACGTGGTGCAATGTTGTAGAGCCAGCAAGCTGCGGGTTCACATTAAAATCATTTCCTATATAATGAAAGGTGATTTGATAATGAAGACTAAGGAAATTAATGAGTAATGTTCACAAGAACTAGCAAATGAAAGAAAGGAAGGAAAGTTCTTGTCTGCCAGCAGTTTGAAATGGATTTCTTGGATTGGATTGCCCTGAATTGTTTGGGCAAGCAAATAATGTTTCTCTTTCTCAGAAAATGCATTAACAATGCTACTCTAGAATTCTACATGGCTCGACGTTAGCTTAGTGCCACACATACACATGGCGAATATCCTCGCAGTATCGTAATAGCCAATCATGTAAACTAAGGAAGCATAGTTTAGTGGATGGACAGACGTTGCCGACACAATCTCTATTACATATACAACAATTGCTTTACTTGCTCTACACTGACATTCAGAAGAATTCCTCGACTTTCAGACTTTTCTCGATTTTACAAAGTTGATTGACGATGAGCCAAGATTGACTGCAGTAAATGAAGACTAGTCAAGGCGTGACCCGCTCTGACGTGGTGCCAGTGCCTGTATAATATTTCTCTCATTTAAATTAAATAACTCTTTCGCCATTGTTATTTCCCCCTTGCAACAATAGGGCTGCAACTTGTTCACAATAATCATCATACCGCATTTTATTTCTAGCTTCAAATAACCTATCTCAGGGTGACTGGACAAAAATTCATTTTATAAAGAAATAATTCAGAAATGCAATAAAGCCGAGAGCCAACGAAAATTGTGATTTTCCAAAAAAATTGCTTTAAACAGAGTTATGTATGTATCACAGTCGCTGGAATGCCGGTAGTTGTAAATGTTGTAATGTGTCTGTTTCCAAGCGTCCTTCGAGTCACTTTGAATAACTTAATTAGGTTAATTGTGAAGAAAAATCATTTTTTACTAATAACGCCAACATTCTTTTAGAAGAATTAAAAATGCAGAGTATTAATCTAAAAATACATTTGACATTGAGTATTTCATGTTTGTTTACAAGATATTTGGTAACTTTGACCCTAAGTGTAAATTCCTAGTCCCTGATTACTACTGGCCAGCCTGGAATGCATTTTTAATTTCCAATTAAAATAGAATAGGTAACTGCAATGGGCATAAGATGTTCAGTGAGTAGAGTGTAAGTGTGTAACTAGGTAATCAGCATGAGGGAATAGTTTTGAAGAGGAAGAATGGAATAGGGCAAGGCATCCCGAGTTAAAGACAGTGTGCAAGAAAAGAATCGTAACAAGTCCCCCTCATCATCTTGTGAGACTGGATGACTATAATTACGCATTAGGAGAGTCAGCCAAAATCTATAGCCTGTTGTGCATGTTGTCAGGAAGATGGGGAGAGGAAAGAAGATGCCTTCTTTTGTGTTTTCTATTCTGTGCCCTACAACATCACTCATGAATTACCTACTCTCTGTCTTATAATATCCTTAGGTATACATATTACATAAAAATCAGTTATACACATATGTATTTACTGTCTATGAAGATATGCATCACGTAGGTACTTAAGGTATGCAGTTGACTTACATTCATGCATATACTATACTGAAATAAGTTTACTAATTTAGTATGACAATATAGAATACATAGCTTATAGGTATAGGTTCTCTGATATTGTAACAACGTCGCATCCTCCTATATAGCTGTAATGACATGAAGTAGGCAAAGCAATCATTATTCTTGTACGAGTACGAGAGAAATTCTGTGTTGGTTATGCCTGAGTCTCCTCTCTCGTTTAAGTTGTTGTGCAAGAAATATTATTGTAGTCCTAGCAGAATGGCCTTGATTGAATGCAGACTAACATAACACTAATGGGAAATTACAGGGTACCTTGAAATGCCTGCACAGAGCTGACTGCTGAACTGAAAGGCTCACTTCCCTCCCTATATCACTTCATGGTCAACTCAAAAACTACAGACACCACAACCACCTCAGGAAAATAACGCTATGCATGTAATAGATTACGTTCACTACGCAGGTAGCTATAACTCCGTCGTTTCTCTTCTTTTAGGTATCTTCTGAAGGGCCAAGGTACCTACATGTTTCCATATAATACTAAAACTCTCATGTAAGACATCACTCTGTATTTATACGCTATGATTGTACAGGTGACCTACAGTTGTTATTTTCGTGTTTGTTTGTACCATATGAGAAGATGAGGCTGAGAGGGCTGTATTTTATTTAGATTTCTCCAGCACTCACAGCTATTATATTGATCTACGGCTTGTATACTAATGTGCTTACAACAATAGTAAGTCAAGTCGAAATGGATAAATGCGTTCCTCTACTTTATGTGGCAAGTTATGTCAGCTTTATCTTCGTCTTTAATTTCTTTTTGTCTTGTCTACTCCAAAGCAGCGCTAGCTTCATAAAGATTCTCTCTATTGTCCGACAACGAAAAACTTCCATATTGAATTCTTTAGCATACTCTCTTCTGTCTACATCTATTATGAACTATGCCTCTCCATTTTCTCCCTTAATACCACATTAATAATAACGTTGCTATTCATTGTCCATATAAAGTACCTACACACTACAATAATGGTGTTTTAGAACATTGGAGCGTATTCGCTAAGTAAACGCGTTAGACTTAAAATAGTTCTTCAGGCATTTATTGCTTTGTTTTTCTGTAAATCACTAGATAGCTCAACATTTCTTTGAAATACTTCTATCTGCACACAAATATGAACACTAGAATTTCTTTTATGAGTTATGACGAACAACTTTCTCAGAGCGCTTCCTTTACGATCTTTGCTTTTTTAACTCTGTACCTAAATGTAATTAGGAAACATGCCAATTTGCATTAAATTAACATTAACAAAGAATGTGTTCATTCAGTTGACTCAATCAATTGGTATTTTAAGGAATCCATTGAGAGATAGAAGAAGTCCGGCTTATCTGTCACAATCACAATAGTAAGAAAATCGTTCATTGTCCATTTTTCATTTTGTCGGGATTTCCCAGCCTGGGATTCGTAATGCATGGCAATTAGCTTTAAAAAAAAGTGTTAGATGCATAGCATTTTCATTCGTCATCAGTTGGATGGCTCTAAGCTCAACTTGAGAAGCGCAGCGAGGGAAATTTATTATGCTGAGCAATTATGAAAGAAAATATGCAGTCAATTCTTAAAATTATAATTAATAAACAGGGGGATAAAATGCTAATATTGAGATTGCTACAGATGTTAAACAAATTATTACATCGATTTACAACAATAAATTTTTACTCAATCATGGGAATGAGAACTTCCCTTTGTAGTTTTGTATATTTGACTACTGCAGAATACGTAATAATACATTAGATTCAACAGGTAACCCAAAATCGCCGTCGGCCAATACTACTTCCCGCTGGGACAATAAAGATCCTTTCACTTACAGATTTGCTTAGTGTCAGCATAATAAGCTATCCTAACAAAAATCAAACTCCCAAGGAGTTTGCTATGCAAATGCGTTTACCCACATAGAAAAACTATTTTTATTGCATGCATAATTAGTATGATTGTTTCACAACAGATTTAATATTTAGAATATCTAATCCTTCCGCAGCGTGAGATTAGTTTATTTATTTATTATTTGTATTAATTGAATGTAGAGTTCCTTATTATCCATTAAAGATTGAAATGAAGTAGTAAAAAATGCTATGCAAAGTCAGCCGGGTGCATGTTTAATCACGAACAATTATTCTGGCAGTGGCTACATGGAGAGATAAGTGTGTAGTAAGAATACTTAGCATGTGTGTGTTCTTCTAATGCGCGTGGAGGAAGTCACTACATGACTTTTGACACAAGGAAAACTCTTCTTAGCCAGATTTTACAGGAGTGGACCACCCTGAAATAATATTTGCTTGTGAATATGGTGTTTGACATTCATCTAAATCGAAACATCAATCCAAAACTAAATGGGAGGATTTACCTTAGTAGGTTAAGACATAAATCTGACAGAATATAATCGTTTACCAACTATCGACCTAATTTTCAAAATTGGGCCGATTGCAAACGATTTCATGGAATGCCCTCATCAGACCTTAATTTACTGGTTTTTTGCACTAGAATTTTTCATTTCCCCTTTTCAATACTTATTTTGATGATTAAAAAACATACACGTCACAGAAACTATAGGTGGTCTTTACTTACCGTCATAATTATTTATCACAAATTCGTGAGTAAAGCAATTAATTTACTTATTATTTCCCCTTGGTCTTACCATATCAGTTTCAATTGCATTGTAGGACCATAATATTGGATATTAATTACCAAAAAATAACTTACCAATTGTCATCCAATAATGAAACTAGTGCATTGGAATTGTAAAGAATTTTCGCGGTTGATTTTCTACGATCATATTCAATATTTTTTCATTTGCAATTTAATTTGCTTCTTTTCATCAAATGCACCTGAAATGTATTCACAGAATAACTTAGTAGGTAGTAGGTACCTACTTGATGAAAAGCCCTTGGTTATGAACCAATATATTGAAAGTTTCAAGTCTGCTTTTCTAATAAAATTCGTAGAGGTTGACAGTTCATTTTAATTCAGTACTGCTTATTGAAGCTGAGACTGAAAGTATCAATTGTATTTGTGAGTATTGTGATTGTGAGCGAATAATTTATGCACTACTTATTGTGTGGTTAACATGTGGAAAAAATATTTAGCTTTGCATCTGAAAAAATAAATAGGAGAAAAGAAATAGAAGGAGCATCTGCCCTAGTAGTCCAGTAAAGAATCTGTCAGTAGTGTAACACTCTTCATCAGCTAAAGAAGCTACTTATGCAGTGTATGGAGTATGGAGTAGTGATTTTGCGAGTGCTCAATATTCTCAATATTTTATTCGTAATATATACAGAATGATAATAGGATTTTTTAACTAAATTGATAGGTGCAGTGTAAAGCAGTGCCGCTTTTGATCTAGTCGTTGGCAATGTGAAAAGAGAAGTAAGAAGAGTATTTGTGTTGATAATAATAGTAAAATGAGCCTTGAAGGAGAAGAAAGTAAAAGTATCTACATAATTTCTATAGAACCTGCTGGTTGTTATGTATGCAAGCAGCATCAACATGGATCCTAAAAAACCATTCAATTTAACATTTCTGTTGTGCTGTGCTCAACTGAATCTACATCACATCTGCGTGTCTTTTATTTTCCCCAGTGCATATTGTAATGTAACTAACCCTCTTTACTTTAGCCGTTGCTTTGCCTTGCAGAGAGCTAAGCTTTCATTCAAGCCACTCGGACTATAAGCACAGGCGAGATTCCAAGAATAAAGATGTGTTCATTATTACCCATAAAGTATCCTGTTTCTATTTCACGGTTTCGCTTATAATTTCTCTGTCGCATCCCGATACGCACATAAATACCTTGCATATTATCGGAAGATTACTTTATATCCAATATGTAGAAAGGATGAAAAGAAGGGTTCGTGTAGCTCATGCCATACAGACATGTCTGTCTCTCTATAATCAAATCTTGAATATATATATTATTCAGATATATGTATATTTTATATTTACAAGAGCCCTTCATCTTTCAATTTAATTCCATGCACTTCTAATGTAGGTACTTCATAACTATGTAGTTTCACTCTATCTATTCATTTTCAAGCCTGCTGCAGTTACATTCTAAGTCTCCAACAACGTCCTGAAATACGTTATATATAACGACCATAGTTTTCTTTTGCAATGCAACTGTAACTTCTGATATGTATTTGATTATTAAGGCTCACTGCCCAACTAGAGCACTATATTATGGTGAACTCACTTTTTTAATGTCTATTATCAATACGAATTATACACAGAAGGCTGAAACTGTGTGTATTACTACTGTGTATTCAATTCCAGTTGCATATATACATAATATTATGCTTATACATATATAGTATAATAATAATAAGAATATCTTGAAAGGATGTATAGAGATGGAAGATTCAACGGTTGATGTGTGTATAGATGATGCACACTATTAAAGCAAATGGGCCAGAGAAAGGAACAGACAGTGTTACGTAATGTAAAGTAGGAAATATGCATAGAGAGACATGGTTTCTGTTGTTGCACAGCCCATATGCAATGAAAGGCTTGAATTAGACATAGTTATACTTTCTTTGCTACGAATCTAAAGAAATGCAAATAAGTTTCGTCCTATCTCGCACGGTTGTCGTTGCGCTCCGAATCCTTTCATTCCATTGCATTGCAATCCTTCGCTTTTGCTTTCATTTCGTTTCATTCACCTGAAGTGAAGGAACCCTTTTCACTTTCCGTTCAGTTCCGTCCGGAGAACCCTTTGGTTTTTTTGTCTCACAAATAGATTCTAACCCGAGACTGAATCCCTCATTCACAAAATACAATATGAAGCCTTACAATGTTATGTTATACTTTTCAAATTGTCTTTCTTCTCTATCAGTATATGAGCTATAGGGATGCATACGTTTTCTCTACTAATAAAATGCGTTGAGCCTTAGATATATCAGGGCCAGTGCACTTTTTATGTCTGAGTAGCTAGCGAGGCAAGGTAAAGGCCATGCACAATTCTATGCCTAATATGCATAATGTAATATTTGTGTACTCTATGCAGATGATTTCAAGCTGAGATCATTATTATGCAATGCACCAGCCTTAATAAGAATATTAAGCAACGCCTCTCTCTATGCAGATTCAATAGATTCAAATCTAAACATCTAATAGTAGGTATGCAGGTATACTATTTACAGCATTGGGGATGGTCATGCACCTTACTTGAATTTCCGTCTCATCTCCCATTTGCATTCCCACACATTTTAATTCATTTCAATTTCATTTCAATTATACAATCATAATGCACTAGCCAACCAGGAACACTTTTTTTATTACCATAATATTATGCGTAAGGTAACAAACTGGATTCTCAACCTCTGTGAACTGAATTGGTACTTGGTATTCACCATATACAAATGAAGGTTGCATATTAAGTATCTAAGTACCCACCTAATGAAATTCTCTCTGCAGGCAGGTCCAATCCAGCATCCAATTCCCAACTCCTCATTTTTTAGCCCACCAAAGAAAATGAATCAATTGATGATGATAATAATACTGTTGATGTCTGCGATGGAAGGAAATCAATTTTTCATTCCCACGAAGATGTTCTCACAATTATCATCTTTTATTATTGGCAAGTGGATGGGAATGAGAAAAATATTAATTCACAAATCATTCCCTTCATTTGCATCTCACATCTGTGATAACTAATTTCATTACCGCATACCGTCAGTCCGTCACACAAGAATTTATTCTTGGATATTTTCTACGCATTTAAAACGGCAATTCAATTAGTTCCATTCGGAGAAGACAAAAGATTTTCATTATTTAACCGTAATTAAAGATATGTCAAAACTTTATAATTTAAGCAGGTGCAAGAAAATTTCGGACATCTCAATTGTGACTTGTAGTAAATTATGTGTGTAGGATTTGCATAAAACATGAATTTAATTTAATTCACAAAAAAGCAGTCAATTATCACTACCTACACAGGGTGACAGGGAAGGACTCCAAAGAGCGAAGGACTCCTAACAGGAATCACTCCTAAGGAGGGAATTACTCCAAAGA
>JAAAYG020026017.1:0-16887 GCA_009936455.2 Tomocerus minor | reverse complement strand
ATGCCCAATGCATGGCAACGAAGAAAGGCAGATAGTAAGAAACTAGTCCATTTGTCCTCCAGTGACGTCACTAACTAATAGCAACTACAAAAATCAATTCTTTGCCGATCCTTTAAGAGGAGGGGGAGGGGGGGAGGATCCAATATCCTTGGGCAGAAGATACATTGGGAGTAAACATTTCTTGGATAACAATCATAACCATCATGCAAAAGTTTAGAACATTATATTTGTTGTCTTATTCGGGTCTGTTATTAACAATTAAAGACAAAGATTTTAAATAAAGATTCCTTTGAAATCTTTATTTAGAGCCCAAGAAAGCATGTTGAAACTTTGAATCATAAGATTTGTTGTAATATATTACACCTTCAACAGCTATTGGACAAAAAATGCAAATATAAACAAAAATATTTAACCGACAGCAGCGACGCTACTATTTACTGTTAATAGTGGAAGTTCTAAATTCGAAAAGTAAAGCGAATAATAATCTGCAGTAGGTAATATTATTATTAGAAATTAAGTACATGTAAGTACGTCCAATAGTTTGTGGTATGCATTATTAAAGCGCAAACCGAGTCATATCTGTTTGTGATTACAAAAAGGAAGTTGCCTAATTGCGAAGTTAAAAAACTTCCTTGATTTTAGATTGTTGTGGAAGAGGAACTACGAATATGGTTATATTTAGGAAGTAGTTGCATGCGTCTTGAAACGCATCATTATCATTCTGTACATTGTACAGGGTTCAGATGAATAAAGACATTTTATAATTTCAAATCTCAATGGTATAAAAAGAGATAGAAACATTTTAACGAGCATATACTCATGAAAATGCACCCTATAATATTATATTATTTTATTATTATAGGTAAAATATTTTAGAATGCACTGTAAAAAATTTTAATTGTGAAGGTTGAACGAGTGTAACCACAATTATGAGCTTCCATTTCTATATCATACATATAATCAATAGCACGCATTCGACAATTGCATCCTATAGATCGCCAGAGCTTCAAACGCAAAATGAATAACTTGTAATTATCCGCTACAAGGAATGCTATGGGTTTAAAATTTTTATCATTGTCGGAGGTCTTTTATAGTTACACAGTCGTTACAGAGCGTTAATATAGCACTGATAGTTTTAATAATTGCACAGGAGACTTTTAGCTAGTAATTTCATAACCCGGATATGCATGTAGACGGCATTATATTTCTTCCGCCCTGTTATTATGGCAAACTTCAAATGATATTTGACGCTTTAAAATATCTCTGAAGTTCTTCCAGTAGTTCCAAATGTAAAACAGATTTTTATCAATAAAGAACTCAGGTTGAATTTTGAATTCTCTGTGATAACAAATCTCTTTGCGACTATTTTGCTTTTAAAGTATAGAGGAAATACATTAGGGCACAATGGACGCCGAGCGTTGTGTCTCTGTTTTTTGTGCTATTATTTTTTGTTGTTTAGCAATTTCAAATGTGGGATCCATGCCACATTCCCATGCCCATTTAGACGACATCGATCTAAGTGAATTAAATCAAACACTGCCAAATGGAAAAAACGTCTCCACTAAATTCGAAGCAATGGTCAACTACTACTACAGAGTGTATAAACCGAGAAAAAGTCGCCAATTTGGTGGCGGGGAACTCCCGCCTCCTCCTATACTCCCAAAAATGCCGCCTTTACCCAATTTTAGTTTACCGCACGAAGAATTCAAAGCTCAGCTAGAAGTATACATGGAAAAATTCAACGAAGGCTTAAAGATGGTCATGGATGGATTTCACGATGTCGTTCACGAAGGGTTGGCCGGACTTTTAGGCGATTTGAACCATGAGGATAATTTCATTACTCAAGCTGACCCTAACATGTTTAAAGAGAGGATAGCAAAGGTATCTTCATTTATTTGGATTTTATTCAATTATAGCAAAAGCAATGCTATCACTATTAATGTTACCTAATTTTTATTTTATTTACCATTTTAATAGTTGTAATTTTTGTTGTCGACTTTTCTACAATTTATTTATGAATTATATTTTTAGTACGATGAAGAGCAAGCTGCAAAACGGCGACAGCTGGGAAAAAAAGTTGAAGACAGAAAAAGTAAGGCCACTCCCATCAAGTCCAATAATTCTACTGTAAAATCCGTAGAAGCCACCACTCAAAAATCTTAGAATTACGTTACATGTGTAAATCTCTGAAATATTCATGTAGAAGAATAATTACGTGTACAAAAATATTAATGAGTATATATTCTAATGTTCACCTTTGGGCTTGAAAATAAACTTTTTTTGTATGTAACTACTTTCGCAAATTAATCATTTAGACTATGTTGATAAGTAATAGAATTTGGAATCCTCACTTTAGAAATGAGATTCTTAATTGCCCCACGTGGGACAGAAGATTGTTACAGGTTATGTCCTGAGTGAGAGAGAATTCTGTGTATTATAAATTATAATATTATATATTTATTACGTAGATATTCGGTCTGAGCAGATATAAAGATTGCAGGTGATACACAGTTAAATTATAATTAAACAATCTTGTAGGCCATATACAATTCCTAACCATTTTATTATTACATAATACTTAATTGAAACATTCAATTAAAAAAAGTTATGCTGTCAGTGAAGTGGATGCCATTTCCACTATCATGAAAATGTCATCGAAGTAGTAAACGAAAAAGTAAAAAGTGTACAATTGAAATTAATACATCTTATACATCATGACATTCAGGACTTTGACAAATTAAATTTACTCTCAAATGCTCAAGTTACAAACAAGGGTTTCAAATTACAAATCAGCTCTCCAAATTCTATGACCCAATTTTGAAATTGTTAGAAAACCTTGTTGATGTGATGCAAATATCAATATATTTAAAATGCATCTTAAATTTGTGATACATTTTAAATTAGATGGTCGTAAAATAAAACAAAAACCAAAATGTTAAAATTGATAATCACGGTTTCGACTGGGGAATCAAAAAGTGGGAAACTTTCCAATTTCCCAGTGAGAAAATTGGGAAACAAAAAGCCAAGTGGACGGGAAGTTGGGAAATCAAAAAATAGAGTGGGATGAAACAATGAAATGAAACGAAAAGTACAAAACCTGTTATAAAATTACCATAATATTAATTTTATCTTCAAATATGCCCATAAAAATGTGCATTTAGTTGTTTTGACTACTTATACCCGCATAATGTTGATAGTTCATTACTAAATGTTTTACAACTAATTTACTTAAACTTGAATGCAGTCAGAATCCTTTTTTATATGAATAAGCCCTTTACAATCTGTGAAAGTTCTGTATTTTAACAATTATCATCCAATTTTTTTCTTTTTAACAGCGGTTTTTCATTTCCAGGCCCATTTTTCCCAGTGCCTATCAAAATGGGGTGGGAAATGGGAAAATCCGAAACTGTGTGTTAATAATGATGATATTTAAGGAAAGACTGAAAGTTTAATGATGTCATAAACTGATATTTAATTAGCCTGTATAGGTGTGTTAGTCGTTGTCGACCAAGCACCTTGTTGACATTAACTATATACATATTTCTAATCTCAAATTCAAGAGAAATAAATTATTACGTGAATGGAACAAGCTCCTGCAAGTGCAAGTGTTTTATTTTTCTCTGTCGAGTTTAAAAACTAATTGAAAGTAGCCTTATCAATCACAGAATTAATTGCGTCATTAATTAATTACGAAATGATTGACAATGACCGCATGATAATTGATTAAAAATGACGTCCATCAAGTGCCTTTGCTTTGTATGATTTGCTGCTTGGCATCGCAGGTAGCTTATCTTTTGGTATATAAACGAGTGAATTTTCACCGTCTCATCACACACATTGAACAGCATTGAACAATTTACAATCAATACGACAAATTGTCACAGTCCTATAATTAAAATTTTGAAAATGACTGAAGGAATTAGAATAATTTCAGCTCTTTTATTATTGGGCTCAACTTTAGCCTGTCGGCCAATTATCCGACTTTATGAGAGCGAGGGTTACGGTAACGATTATGTTGAAGACGCCAGATCCTATATCGGGTTCGATGATGAGCCAAATATCACATCTCACGGCATGACCAATAACAGAATTTACTATTGCCCAGAAGGAGTGTAAGAAACTCTTAAAATTGTTTACCTACATTCATTTTGGAAATTAAACCATGATTTTCTAATTTTTTTCTTTTTCATTCAAAGATAATATTTTATGTAATTTTGTGATACATATTTAAATACAATAATTTTTTTTATGGATTCATTTAGTTTGCTACCATTTATTATAATATCCTATAATATGAAATTGAACGCAATAAAATGAAAGTTTTTTTAATACGTAATTTCTGAATTTTTAGATGGATGGGCTACAATGAGGAAAATTACGGAGGTAATTCCTACATCCTTGCCAGTGGCAAGAACACTGCAGATGGTTTGACATCTTGCAGTTATGAGAACACTGGAAGAAAGTTCAGATCTTTGAGGGTGCTCGGATCCAAAGCAGATTCCTCTGCCAGTGCCCTGGTCACCTACCCAGAAATCTACAACAGGGGTCTACCGACAAATTATTTCAACGACACATCCTACATGTCCGTCCCTTTTGAATCTTTCGTTATCACTGGAAACGAAGAAGTTGAGCTTTTCACTTCCAGCGGTTTCAGGGGGTTGTCCGTTTGTATTGGACCTAACAACGCCTACATTAATGATTGGTGGCAGTATGAAGATGTCAACCACCTGAGAAATGGCACGTCCAGATTTACATACTTCGGCTCAATTTCAAGCATTCTTGGTGCTCTTCAATTTCAGTCCTTCAGATTTGGTTGTGCAGACCAGAATAAGTTGTAACGTTTTAATTTCCTTCCACTAACTACTAATTAATACACACAATCATTTTATATCTTTTGAACCAAAAAACTATTTTCTGTAGAAATACAATAAAATGAAAAATGGATATGTAATGATGCACACAGCGTACTATTTTTCATATTTTTATTTAGAAACTGCTAAAGCAATAACGAAAAATGTTACGGCTAGCAGCATAATTAAATATTTAGTATCAGTTCATTTAAATACTAAAATTAAACTATCTTTTCCTAAAACCTTTGACAGAAGCATTTACAATTTACTGATAATGCTATTAGCTAATTCTCTAAGAATTATTAGTCCAACGTTTTCTGCAGTAATCATTTTTGTGCGAAGAATCGTGAGTTTGATAGACATACACTTACTACTGATCGTTTTACGATCAAATCTAGCAGTGCTTCTATATTATCACTAATAAGATCAATTAATTCAGTCTAAAGTAATATTGGCTCACTGGATCATTTCCATTTCAATTCAATGATGATACACATAATAATTATGGATTAGTCTATAAGCCTACTATAAATCTAAATCACTTAATGATTCCTAAATCTATCAGCAAAATAATTAATCTACACATTAATTAAAATTTCAATAAGCCACAGTTGAATTTAATCTTCAGTGAACAGTCCATAGAGTTTTCCAAAGTACGGGATATCCCCCACACACTTCAGTTTCAGAAATTCATTTTGCCTTTTTCAAAGCCGCTGCTGAATTCTAAACACAATTTTTAAAAATTATCGGATCGAATTCTAAAAACAAATTTTATAAAGATTACCGGACTGAATTTTAAAAAAATTCAAAGATAATTGGACTAGAATTATTTGTCGTAAAATAAAATAAATATTTCACCATTTAAGGTGCATCAGTATCGAGCAGGCGGCCTTTCAAAAGCTTGAGCATAAACATTGGCGTTTTGCGTTGAGGTTGCGTTCTGCTGCTGCGGCGGGTAGCCTTGAGCTGGGCCAGAAGCTTCTCGCGGTTTCTGCTGGTGCGGACAAGAATTAAAACTTTGAGCTTTTGACTTTTTCATAGGAGACGCGTAAGTCGCCATGTTACTCGCCAAGTTCCCGTCCTTGTGACTCTCACATTCAATGGGAACGCCTTTTCCCGCCTTGGGTCTCGAGATACAAATTATATCCGTGATGTTGGAATTAGGACCCGCCAATTGTTGCAGATACAGGAAAAGCACTGAGAGATAAATAGTTCCTCCCACGATCGTCATCTGCAACAAAAAATTATGAATTAAATCTCGATAACCATAGTATCTGCTATGCGACATAAATAGGTACCACTATATATAGTGGGAAAGTTCCCATTTCCCACTGGGAAAAGCTGGAACAATGTGGAAAAATAAGATTGTAGAAAAATGAGAAATATAAATAAAAGTGTTTATAAATCTTCGAAAGTTTAGACTATTGTATACAGAGGTCTAAACTTCGAAGATTCTACTTTTTAATTTAATTAATTTTTAATATTTTCAATATTAATTTCCCACTTTTCATAATTTCTCAATGATTCCCAGATGCCCAACAAAATTGTGTAAATGGAAATATTCGAAACTTAATATGAAAATCGTGAACTTCAACGTTTTCATTTTTATCATTTCATTTTTAATAATTTGGTGATAATAATTTTTAATGGTTGAATAATTTAATTTGAGGAATTACGTAATTGCATATACTGACCGATAAGTACTGGATGGATTTGTAAATATTCCACTGGGATGGCTTTTCACTGATGCTCAAATCAGACATCATAATAGAAATGGGAAACACGCCGAACATTCCCCGCATTACGAAAAACAAAATTTGGACTGCTAAGAAAACTAAGACTGGCAGTTTTATCATCCGCACAGATTCCTACCACAAATAATTCACCCTCCGATTATTTTGGAATTTTTTATGAGAATTTTATAAGTTAGCTGATAGAAGAAATACCCACAGTTTCCACTCCTTTGAAAATGAAAATCCCAGTGGCCAAGTAGAGCACGGAGTAGACCAATCCAGGTAAGTATTCAAACATCCTAATCTCCTCTTGCTGTGGCTAAAGGAATTATTACAAAGTGCAGTTAGCATACAGCTGTCTTTCATTCCACGTCCATGCACCCACCATTTGGCCATAAGCACCTGAATACCTGAACGAGGCGAAACTGTCTTATCGGAGATGAAAGTGTAGCATCTTAGTGTTTACATTTGTTTAAAAATTGCATACATTATCCTCAACCGCAGCCAATCAGCTCTATTTGTTTTCAATTTATTTATTTCGTGTTAAAGCTCAATTTAAAATCGTGGAAAAAGAAGGCATAACGATATTATGAAACTACAATATTATTATTAGTATCACATTATTCATCACATTCATAAAATGTTAAAATATTAAAGACCCAACAACAGACAAAAATGATTTTAGTTTAAAATTGTCAACTTACGCCTTTTTCCTTATCTAAAACTGTCGTTGCCGAATAAACCATTGGAAAAGTAACAAATTGGAGGATTAGACCGATTCCATTGAACTGAAAAAAATGACATTTAATTTCTGAATTGATTTGAATTTTTTATTACAATAATAATCTGAAGCCATTTGAAAATATCCTATTAGACAGTTTGCGCTAAGAAAATATAAATGACAACGAAGACAGAATCAAATAAAGATTTATAATGGCGTTACTAAAAATATCAATACATAACCAATATTGAGAGTCCATTCCGTCAATATAATAATAAACTTCAGAAGAAATTAACGCCTTTATCTTTCCAGATTCTCCACCATCAACACAAACTTAAATTTTAATGCTAATTTTTTTTGATTGGATTTACGCCAACTGTCTATTATAATTTTTGAATATAATTTTAATTAAAAAGAGACTTTACCATATGGACACTGGAGACAAAAATTGCAGCTCCTTTTAAAGTAAGAAAAATTTGCCCCATTTTTTTAAAGTTCTCCAGCTTGATTTTTATTGCGTCGCAGATGCGGCTAGACGGAAGATATTAATAGAGAAAGGGTCAATTAGTTAATTTAGTTTGGTAGAACAGCGGAATTTTTTTATGCTGCAGTTGCTACTGCATTGCATTGCTTTAGAATTGTAAATCAAGGTGATATACCCCAAAGGAATTGACAGAGTTGACTAGCCGGAGCCTTGGAACGGTAGTTAATGCTGCTGAGGAGGAATAGCCGAGAACGTTCTGTAGTCATTGGCGGTTTGGATGGAACTGAGCAAGTGAAAGTAAAAGGAGATGTTCATAAAGAGGATATTCATGGGAAGTGGAGAGATGCATCATGACCAAAAAGAAAGCCGAGTCGCAGTAATGATCCCGTAACAGCGTAACAGAGTACATGCATAGCTCACGATGCATTTAGTGAAAGTCGGAGAAAGCTCCACTTTCCTTTCCCACAAATCTACAGGCAGGCGTAGACATTCTACTGCATGGAAATATTTTCCCCTACCTTTCGCTTTCTCCGCATTAACTTCTCTATAGAGACTTTCACTAACTTTCTTTTCAACACAACATGAGTTTCTATTAAGGCGGGGTTTACACGATTTCCATCCCTGATTCAAGGAGAACGGCTTAATGTAGAGCAATGAAGCAAACATTTTTGAAATTAGATTTTTCTTGAAATAGGACACCTGTTTCTAACATTTTTAAAAATAAAATTCTGTATAAGAAAATTTTCGTGTTTTTGGAGTGGGGTGATGCATTAAAAACATGTATTTCGATTTTTATCGTATATTTGAAAAGACAATGTTTCGTCAGTTCCCTGTGCCCTAGAGAATTTTTTCCTCCTTTTTGATATTTTTTGCAACCTTGTACGTTTCCTCAAACTGTCGGAATGTGGGTTGGAAAATTTTGCATTTGAAATTAGACACAAGGCTACGGCGGCAAATCGACATATAGAATCCTTATGGGAAAATTTTAAAATTCTTGCCGCAAGGTATATTGTCTCTTAGAATCCTGTCAAGTACTCCTTAAAAATGAAATAAAAGCTAAGCACTTTCACTTTATTTCAGTACATGTGACACTTTCACCTGCAATGCTGAATGTAAAATAATTGTGAGCAGAGAAAGTGAAAGAACGTATTAGATAAGTTTTAGGTGAAAAGAGAAAGTTCTGTGTCCTCTCCATATTGTTTCATACTGTATATTATATCCCTGTAAAATCTCAAGAATTTCAAGCACATGGATAGTCATGCACCACAGAAATGCCATGTAAATAAACCTGATCCCTAAACTATCCCAAATTGTCATTAGAGACTCGAGTATAAGCCGATCTGCAATAACTACGAGAAAATTTTAAATCTCACGAAAAGTGTGATGATACCCTTCTAAGTAAAATATCAGCAACTTATATAAAAAGCTTTTGTCATTTGAGCACGAGTGACGAATTATTTAGAGATGAATAAAATGAAGAGGACATGAATACTATTCCAAGTGTTGTTTATCGAGATAGTTGGCGAACAGCGTCGGTTGATTTGATTTAATTGAGCTGAATGCTTTGACCCATAAAACAAAGGCCTGTGTACAAAGAGAGGATGAAGGAAAGTGGAGGAATTCAAGAGATTGCGAGATGAACGTGTTTTTCCGCCCCATTCCTAGTGCCTACTGAATTTCCCGAGAGGTGATATGAAAATAGCAAAAGCTGCATGCAGAAGAACAACATTGATTTTCCGGATTGCCATATTGCCAGAACTAGAAAATCGGGAAGGCTGCCAAGAAACTAAGAGAAAGCAAGACTTTCATTTTTCATTTAGCTCCTTACTCCTTATCTCTCTCTTCCAGGGTTTCTCTACGTTCTCCACTGATTATTTCTTTATTTCCAATTTCTCTTAGACATTGAAGTGTTTCGTAAAAACTAAGAAGAGTATATGTATTTATTTTCAAGTAGCTTTTACACGAGGACGAATTAGTTTCTGAAGAAAGGCTAAATAAAATCATGCACAGAGCGAGAGCATAACGGATTTGTCAACGGATCATTTCTTAAAATGTTATTTTTAGAAGTCTGGCTTATAACTTTTTTATAAATAACCATCTGGTTTTGGTGATAGATAAGATAACGATACTAATTTATAGAATTGATCGAAAATTTTCCATTGATATACAAAATTATCTACGAAATAAATACTCGCTGGATATGGGTTTAATATTGAGTATTCTGTGATAAAAATAATTGTGAACATACCGTACTACGTTTTGTTCCATTAAATTGACAATATTATATTTATTTTTGGGTAGCTATTTATATTCATCCTTCAAAATGTACTGTTTCATTTCAAATGCAAAAATTTTGTAGTAGTCCATTTTATAATTTTGTCAGTTGGAATTAGCTTTATGACTGTAGAAATTCCGTTTGCCATTTTCTCCAAGAGAAATTAATAAGATATTCCAGGAGAGGATAAAACACTGACAATCCAACATTTTCTAGTTGACCCACGTAGTAGGATGAGTTGAATGCGATGTGAGAGTAAGTTGCTAGAGTTGAGTCAGTTGAGTGCTCTAGATATCTATTCCTCTGCAACGGATTTCCTTTCAAGGACACTAACTAATATTATTTTCTTTTATTGGAGGAGACCCAACTTTCAAACTTAAGATAACAATTTTTTTTTCAGTGAATCAAATGCATCGATTACTCAGCACTCCCTTCATCCAAATTCAAATCCCCAATTTATTTCTTTTCTTATTCTCACAAATATTGAATCCAAAAACAGAAAAGACTGTTTACACAATACTATCGCGTAATCACTAAAAATGCTATACTTACACATAATAAACCTTGTTACTATAAATACATTCATTTCAAATAGGTAGCTTAATAAACTAAAGTAGGTAATGATAAAATCATAATACGCCCTTATTTGACCTACGTAATAATGAGTGTACTTAATAGGTCAAACAATGAATAAGGGAATGATTTTGACAATATTTCTATTAGTTCAGAAATGGATTTACCGTTTTAAGTTTACATACTTAACTTATTACTAAGCTATATATGGTAATAATCCTGTCTCATTTAACAGTGTAGCATCCTTCTCCCATATATTTAAGCTCTTAGCTTATCCTAAAGCTCCCAAAGGCAATTTGATTGACGGAAAGCCAAATTATCGACTGTTGTATTAGACTAATGAGCTAAGTTGGTTTGGAAAGCGATAATCGAGTGGAGCACAAGTGTGCCAGGCGCTCCCTGCGTGCTCTCCTCATCAATATCAACTCTTTCTATCCTGTAACCACGGACTTATCCTGTAACTAAAATTACACCGCACCCATATCTATTATTTACCAAGTGTACACTCTTAATTGCCTAAATGAAAACTAATGGAGAAATAAGGAGTTTCCCTAATTAAAAATAAACTTTCACTGTAGTAAGCACTAATTAATCTTTTAGTCGTGGCACTTTTAAAATTTACAGCTTATTACTGTGTCATTCTGGCAAGCCTTTGAATGTAAATGGCAGTGGCAATAAAAGCAGCCTATATATATACTATGCGTTGATAACAGAAATGGAAGGCTGTGCATAAGATGCAACTACGGCGAGGTGAGGAAAGAGCCTAAAGGTTATTTATGGATGAAAAATGAAAATACATTAAAAAATATCAACATACAAACGTTGCGAAAAAGTGCTCCTTTTTTCGCTCTCTGTTTCACAATGACTAAAATGTTAATAGTTGCATATATAATATGTATATAGTTTTAATTAAATAATTCCTAAAACGTTAATCAATTGAGCACGTGTTAACGGGCTGACCTAATTACTCGTAATTTGTTAAATGTAAATCTCAAACTATTTGCAAACTATTAGTAATGAGAATAGTGACGAATGCATCTCATGTAGCCCAATCATAAAATGACTAATGAACGACACAGTACTTATGTATAGGTACTTGCTATGTATTATTATGATAAGTACCACATCGTATTGTCCTGCAAGTCATTAAGGACTACTTGGTTGCACTACAAAAATATTTAACGATCTAATTGGTGGCTAATGAAAGCTATCAATAGCTATAATGTAAGTACCCACCAGCTTCCAATCCTAATCTGCCTCACACTAAACAAATACTATCCATTTCAGATTAACAGCGGACCTACCAAAAATAAATTCTGAACGACCATGTAATTATAGTATCTACTATCTACATAAAGCAGGGGCTCCCAACAAGAATTACTTAATTATAAGCTTAATTATTAATAGTAACACTCTGCATTCAAATGTCATTATAATATATTAATGACAATCATCATTACTAACCCGTCTTTCCTATAAATGTTTGTGAAAAGGTACAGTTTTCATTTAGTTAGATTTTCAGAATGGTTTAGCAGTGATCCTAAGTATTGTAGGGGATACACCTATTCAATTTACACTTTTACTGAGAGCAGGAAAGTGAGCTGAGCATTGACACAGGATATTTCAAAACTACACAATCGGATTAATTTTTTCAAATCAGATTTCTAATTAGAGATCATGACTTCAATACTCTTATTTCTTCTAGTTTTGGTTTCTTCTGTTCACAATGTGGCATTCGCAGGTAAGGTTTTCGCTTTTTAACAGCTTCAAATCAAAATCCTGAATTTAAGTTTTAAAAGATAGCAACCTTGTGATAAGAGCAATAAGAGTCTAATTTGTTTAAAGTCTCAATTTAATTTGAAAATACATTAATTTGAAAATATTTTAGTCTGAAAATAATGATTAAATATTTTCAAAATGTGATCATTAATTATTTTTAGAGAGTCTGAACTAATGATTACAAAAAATAAATTTTGATTAAAGCAAAGTCTAAGCTATTTGCTAACTCTGAAATTTTTCAGCAAATCCAAAATTGTTAAGACAGTCTTAAAGTGTTATAGGAAAGCCTCATATTTTTTTTAGAAAAAGCCTGAAATTGATTAAAAGAGCTTGAGATTATTTAGGAAGTCTGATATTGTGGTTAAAATTTAGAATGTTTTTCAATACTTCAAACTTTTCCCCTCAAATTTTGTAGCGCAGTTTAATTGAATATGAAATGAAGTCTAACTTCTCTTTTACCATCTCACAGAACACGAATTGACACGGAGTGCAAGAATTCTAGTCCTCTCACCAATTTCAAGTATTAGCGAAGCGAATTTTTTCCAAGCCATCGCCAGAGAATTGCATTCCCGAGGCCATGAAATCACTTATGTTGCTCCGTCACTTGCAAAATTTGAAAATGCCAGCGCTGCAAAAGGATTTCGTCAAGTAATTCCAGCATCCCCAACCGAACTTTCAGAGATGGTTGTGTCTGAAGACTTAAAAGAACAAAGAATCCTTGGGAAGCACCAGTTCACCTTGAAATACGACCCGACGTTTATTTTCGAAAGATGCCACTCTACTTTTCAAAACAAAGAGTTTCAAGACGCTGTTGTGAACAGGAAAAAGGGAGATTTCGACTTGATCATCAGTTACGGGTATGTGAGCAATTGTTTCGATGGAATTATCCATAAGTTACAAGCGCCGTTTATCATCGTTTCTCCCCTGCCCGTCCCTTCGTGGATTGCGTCCCTATCGGGTTTCCATCAGCCCACATCTTTTGTTCCCGTCTCAGTCACGACATTCATGGACAAAATGACTTTCTTCCAACGAGTTAAGAATTCATTGACTGCTTTGTACTTCGGATTGTCCGACGAATACGTCATGCAGGGGAAATACACCGAAATCTACAGACAGTACATGGGGAATGATGTTCCAGCCGCCCAGGACATTCGCAGAGATGTCAGCCTTATTCTGAGCAACAGCGATTTCTCCATGAATTTCCCTCGACCAATGCTTCCTGACATCATTGAAATTGGAGGATTCCATTGTAAACCTGCCAAACGCTTGCCAAAAGTAAATTTTATACTTTTTATTCATTTTAATATGAGACTACAGGGTATTTAGGTCTTCACATAAAACAAAATTAATACAAATAATTTAATTAATTTATCATTCCCCGTCTGAACATAAACCTGAAAACCTTTACCCCAAATTTTCAATTTTCTTTCACGAAAAGGCGGGAAAATAATTTATACCATAATGTTACAGGTTTTAAGTGAAACGTGACATTTTCACTTACAATTTCAATTTACAAATATTTGTAGGGTTTTTAATGAATATTTCAAGCGCAAACTCTCAAATGTTACATTGTGTACTTTTACGGATTACTATATTATTTTTCGTGTATTTTTTCAGGATTTGGAAAATTTTGTATCTGGAGCACCTGACGGTTTTATTTACTTCAGTTTGGGAACCTTTGCAAAATCTTCAAACATGGATGAACAAACCAAAAGAATGTTTATCAACGTATTTTCAAGATTAAAGCAGAGAGTCCTATGGAAATTTGAAAACGAGACAATGGCAAACATCCCTCCCAATCTTAAAATCTCTAAATGGCTTCCACAGCAGGATATTCTAGGTATGTTATCGTTCAAAGTTTTGTAATTTATAATTTTTCAATTGATTTACTAAATTTTAAATTTGAAAACTCCAGGACATCCAAATATTCGTCTGTTCATGATGCACGGAGGTTTATTTAGTGCTCAAGAATCGGTGTACCATGGAGTTCCAATCCTTTCCTTCCCTATCGTTGGAGATCAAGATGTGAATTCTGCCAATCTTGTCAGAATGGGAAATGGACTGATACTGGAAATTTTGGATCTTACAGAAGAAAAGCTGGAGACTGCCATAAAAACTGTATTGAAGCATCCTCGGTAAGAATTCCATACTTTTTTATATTATATATCTCTACTATAACCGAACTTGTTTTCTAGACACTATTTTTTTCAATATAATATTATTTCTAAAAATATTCCGACTAACTTGAGGCTTTTAATTTTCACTATTAATTTCTTCTTTTATTTTTAAAGCTATGCTATGCAAGCCAAGAAATCCTCCAGAATATTTAGAGATCAACCGATGAAGCCTGTGGATAAGGGAATTTACTGGATAGAATACGTGATTAGACATAAGGGAGCACCTCAGTTGAGATCAGCAGCCAGAGAACTTTCATTTATCCAGGAAGCTTGTCTGGATGTGATTGCTTTTGTATTAGTATGTTTAGTCGCCTTTGGCTATTTATTATTTTTAGCTATCCGTTCACTTGTGAAAGTCGCAGCTAAGGTCGATGACACGAATGAAATGAAAAAATATCTCACCCATCAATATCTTAAATTAAAACAAATGTATTTAGCTTATACTGTGAAAGACGACACGCTCAAGAAGACAAAAACAAACTGAGTCTTTTGTGACATCATTCATTCCCCAACTCTAAATATTATACAGCGTTTTTGTTTGTATTAAATAAATATTAACAGCGCAAGGATTTTGTTTTATTATTTTAATACATATAATTGCCTGTAGACTTGTAGAGTGAGAATATTTTATTTGAAATTTACATGCTAGAAATTCCCATGTCACATTTGCTTCTGCTGAATAAATAATGTACGTAAAATAATCTAAAAAAAAATCTACGGAAAATAACGTTTTGAATTATTAAAGTTGTAAAACAATTTCGTATCCCACATTTGCTTTAGGCATAACTTCTAACTTTAATTTGGTGAATATGTTTGTCAAATTATAAAAATTTGTCTAATCTAAATCTAATCGCTGTCATCATAAGGGATGATTAGCCGTAATGATGTACATAACAGGATGTCATCATAATTATTTTATTTTATGGACGATGAAAGTCATCTGTAGTTTCAATCTAGAATCTAGGTGCTTCAAACGAAGATATTTATGAGCCTAATTGATTTGTATTAATAAATAGATGATAGCGAATCCTACATCGCATGTTAATCCCACAACAAATTTAAACTACATTTATTTACAATGTACAAAACAAATAGTCTAATTGCAATAATGAGTCTCTCGTCAGAATTTTAATAATATTCTTAATTATTATTCCCGAAGATTGTAATAGATAAAATCTAAATCCTAATTCGAATGCCATTATATTAGTGCATGACACAATTAGCATTATCGATAGATAGTGAATGACCAGTATAAACTCATGTGAACAGGTTTGCGAAAACATTATTGTCATTACTCAATTGCTAATAGCTTTTTCCTTCCACTTCAATTTTAACAAAATACATGAGACTACCAGTGGACATACAAAGCCACCCCGGCTCCCAGGTCACCTGGACCCGGGGGGAAATGGGCTGAAATGGCCCAGACCCGGGTAGAGCCGGCTGGGACCCGGGGGGAAGTATCAAGGCAAGGGTTCCGGCCGGCGAAGCCGGCCGTGACCCGGGGGTAAAGCTTTTACCGGACTGAACCCAAATAAATACAACAAATCAGTTACTTTGTTAAAAGAAGATTTAACATATCTAATCACTGTGATCACTGAGAGGATTCTCGCAAATACAAAGTACTTCTGCATCAATAATAGATCCGTTAAATCCCAAAATTTTCTTGCGCCTCGCGCAATTTTAAAGTACTTCTACATTAACAAAAGACCTTTTAAATCCCAAAATTTTCTTGGGCTTCGCGGAAATACTAAAAGTACTTTTACATCAATAAAAGATCTATTAAATTCCAAAAATTTTTTGCGCTTCGCGCAAATATACTTATACATCACCTAAACACTGTCTGTCAAATCACAAATTTTTTTGCGCTTTGCGCTAGAAAATATATTTTCTGTCGGTAGAGAATAATTTCTTGGTAAAATAGGGTTCTAGAACCGATACTGCTTGGCCATGTATGGTATTACGTATTATTCTTAATAATGTAACAAAAATTATATTATGGCTTGCATTGCGCTGTAATGACGTCCCGTGACCAGCCCCGCCCCCGAAGGGGGCGGGGCTGGACCCGGGGGGGCGAAAAGGGCTCCGACCCGGGGTCTGGAAAAAAATGGGTGGCATAGTATGAGCACAAGCCCCAGCAGTAATCTCTCCCCACAAAGGTATCTGTCGTTTTCGATTCATGAACTTGTCAAGACAATAATCATTTACCTGTTCAAAGCAATTTAATGTGAGCTTGACTTTTGTAATTTTATCATTGGGCAATCTTATGTAAAATAAAATAAAAAGTTTGGGTGAACC
>JAAAYG020026006.1:0-16892 GCA_009936455.2 Tomocerus minor | reverse complement strand
AAAAGACAACGGTACAAAATGCATTTGCCAAGTGAAACAAAAGTCTAATCAGGTTAGAAGCAGCAGTTGAGTTGACTTGACTTACAGGTAATGCAATATCATTACGTAGAATGAACACACACATATACATCCAAGACTCAAAGTACAAGGTTCGAGTGAATTAGATTGAAGTGAGGGAGATGAGATGAGATGAAGGATGCCGTAATGCAATGGAACACCATGTAAACACATAAAATACGTAACATATTAATCCTGTACAAAGTTACACACATAGCTACTACATAACACACAAATGCAGCACAGAAAGAATGTAAGAAACAAGAAAAAGGCTTTGAATGTTCCACTATTGCCTATAAAATATCTTCGAGCAATGTGCCAATGCTTTGGCACAGCATAGCAAGGAGATTAAATGCAACGTAGCAGCACAAACAAATAAAATGATGAAGGAACTAGCATAACGTACGTAACAGAAAATCCTGAAAAGTTTAAAGCACAATGTACACAGTAGGATTGTACCTACGCATTCTATGAGAAGAGGCAGGTAAAGTCACAAACTAAATCCACAATGTTGTTCTTGCCGTTTTTCGATCATGTTTTTCTCCCGTTCCTAATTCACTCTAATAGTATAACGTTTCTGTTGCCAAAAGACCTAGGGAATTTTTCGACCTGGTGAACTGAGCTGAACTTGTGATTTCTTCCAATTTTTATTTTCTACCACATTATTTACATAAATTCGACGTGGATTAATTAAATCCATTTACAAGCAGAATGATTCTATCCGTTATGAATAGCTATATGTATATATGAATACAACTTCATACTATTATTATTATGGTATTAGATATCTTGAATGTCTGACTCACTACTCAACGGCAAACTTTCTTAATGATAACAGTTGGTTAACAATGACAGATCCGTAAACTGTAATTAAAGAGTTTAATTGCTAAAGACTTAAGAGGTTCTGTTAGAGAGAAGGCTAACAAAGGTAGAGAAAAGCATGGAATGAATGGAAAATCTTCTTTAAATGAGATGGGAGAATATTTTAACGATTATTGCATAACATTATTCAGTGCATTGTATAATCAACGAGATTCTTGAGACAACAGTATATATGAAATGGAAAGAAACGTGTGAAGTAAGTTATAGAACTGTTTTCGGACGCCCATCCGTCATTCAGTCATCATTAGCAGTTTAGTCTTTGTCAGGCAGTCAAGTCATAAAAATAAATTGTTATGTTATAGTAATAGAAATGTAGTAGATGCTTTGCCATTGGAGCTCTAGTTAACATCCTCCTCTAGTGAACCAACTTCTCTGCTCCTACAAAATAACTATCTCCTACTTTTATTTCCATTAGCACGCAATAGTGAAGTCAGTAATGTGATATCCTTCGTGTTCCTCGCTTCCTTTTCTTTCCCTCTCCTCTTCCTTTTTTTCCTTTTATCTTTAATAGAGTAGTAAATGCACAACTCACTTTAACTCCCAGACAAAACAGAGTTTCTACCAGTGTACTGTACTGTATTCGGGAGAGGGAAATGAAAACGGCACTACTACTACACAGACCAGTTAGTTACACAGATATAAAACAATATTATTAGCATTATATTCACAGAGAGATAGTAGAGAGATAATGATATGGATTTTGTTGTAAATGTTATATAATGTAATAAAATACATTCGAAGTAGTTACGACACAAAAGTTACGACATCACATCACAATCAGACTAATACTTCTAATATTATTATTACGCTACAGCATATTTCAAATATCCTCTACTCTATAAAATCCCAGTAGAAAAGTTAGCTATAGAAGTATTCCATAAAATGTTTAAAGTGCAAGTACTCACTGTAAGAACAAGTAGATGGAAGAGAGAGAGGCCAGGCCACGGAAGACACGGATGTTTCTGCAAAAAAACAAAATAGTCCACGATCATAAACATACATTCAAGAAAAAGGAGTAAAAAATTATTTGTATTGAGTCAGTGCAGTGGTTAAAAAACAGTAATTGAAACGATTTTTTTATAATCTTTCGCGCACTTATTAGTTTCTGCTCAGTGATGCATGATTATGAATGATATTTGTTAATTAGGAGGAAATTACGTCAGTAACACAAGAAATGCCAGAAAAATCTGGTTCAATCTAGCGGAGGAGGGTTTCCTACTGTCTATGTCTGTCTGTCTGTGCTAGACTTGTTGGAAACAATATCAAGTAGGGATTGTGGCCGAGAGCTCTAAACGAAACCAGAGTAAGTAATTACCGTTTTTACAGGAGAACTGTGTATCAGTGTTCTAAGTTCAGTTCACTAACGCTAAAATTACATGGCTTTGCTTTGTAGAGCTATGAACCGAAGTGAAGAGGCTTGCCGGCAAGCCTTCTATTGTGCTTTCATGCAAAACGAGGGAAAAAATCTTTGAGTTTTTCAATCAGTTATAGTAATGGATTTAGAGGGATAGACATTGACTGAGTTTTGAAGCTACTATATATAAATATAGGGGAACTGTATCCGAGAGTAATAACGCCCGACGCTAATACTACTTAACACTAGAATTTATGAAAGAATTTCTGCAGAGTGCTCTTCATTTGTGGCTGCAATTGTGCACGTTGCTTTTTATTAAGACTCACTTGGACTCTAATGCAAGGAAAACAAAGGAAGGAATGAAAAGGAAGTGATCCGTTAAGTTTCCGCCGTTTGTGGCAAAGTGATAATTATTATTATTCCCGTCAATTTAATCCAATTGCTTAGCTTTACATTTCCCTCTCAGCCACTCCTGCCTGTGCACACTTACACGTTCTTCGATAACTTTTCCCATAACGTGGGGGGCTCACTTAAAACTCAAACTGAACTACTTAGGAACTATAGTTTCTTCGCAATAAGCAAAATTAAATGAGACAAGACGCAAAAGGAAATTGAGTCAATGAAAACTCTGGTTCGTTATTAGAGAGAAGAAGACGAAGGACGTGTGTATATACACTTACATAATGTCCGACACTTAAGTAACTAACAAATCTTGTTTATCTTCTTTAGTATTATTAGACAAGTGAAATGTAGAGAGAGAGAGAGAAGAGAACCTTTTGGCTGCTATTTATTTGTTCTGCTTAGCCACTTGTCTTGTGTAAGTATGTACATGAATGTAGTACATTAATTGCAAGTTTTCCTTTGCACTGCTTTAATAATGTTCCTATTCCCCAGACATAACAAACAAATTCCAGAGAAAGAGCCGAGTTCTCATACGATCGCATGTCTAGCCAGCAGAGAGTATTAAAAGTGGTTGGGAGGCTTCTAATGTAAACATATGAGATGAGATTCTGTATCAGATGAGAAAATGAAATGTGAGTGAGCTAAGGAAGTAAATGGGGAATGTAGAATGAAATGTTATGCTAGCATACACTAAATCCTCGTAATAATAATAGTCATAAGAGTCAGAGCAAGTATAATAGTAGCGGAGGCAGAGTAAACAACGCACTACACAAAATATATAAGCACTTTTCTCCACTAAACATCATCTCTCGCAAAATACAGTTATTTCCGTGTAGATGTGAGTCGGAATGAACTTTTACTTGACTGTGCTCGTCTTTTCTGCTCCTACTTGGTTTACTTGCCCATATTTACATCTCCACTTGATGTCATATCAAAAGGACGTAAGTTTGTTGTCTCCTCTCATGACTGCATGTATGCAGAGGACGAGAGAGGATCTTAACTGAAGCCAATATTTTATAAGTTAATGTAAAGATGTGACATGATGGGATGATAGGATATTTATACATCCTCTCTTATGAACGTGTAGTAGCGTCTTCTTCCTTGAACTTATCTTTTTGTCCCGTTCACGACTTACATTTATTACTCTTACTCTTATTTTTTCGGGCTTCCCCACTTTGAGCCTAAGAGATTTGCTTTGTTAATTCCCTGTGATGCTTTCTTGGTGTTCCTGCGTCATTATGACACGGTATCATCTCATGCTATGATACCTTGAGTGTCAGTATGTGCTAACAGCACTTTGCATACTATACGTAACAGTGAGATGGACAAAGGTGAGAGTTGTAAATAGAAGGCGCTATGTGCATATAAGCTACACTTATTTATGTATTAGACACATGATTATCTTTTATTATATCCCTTTCAGCTCACCGTTTCAGTTCAGCCCTGTTGATAATGATGATTAGGTGGGCGAGAGGAAAGGCAGAGTTTCACACTCACTCTCTCGCTAGAGTCGCGAACGTAATCACTTGGCTAACTTTATCTAAATGTCATTCATGATAGTAATTCAGCTGGATGCTCTCTTAACTATGTGTCTATGCAGATACTATATACACTCAAATTCATATAATTTTATCGAAAACCACCTCATCTTCATCACACATCCCCATCTTAACTACTTTAATAAAAATATTCTCATCCACTTAATTTTACAGTTAATTATATGCAGAATTTTCTGTATATGACTTTCCAGAAAAGATATAGCTTCACTTTTGACATCCTATTAGAATTCTTCTGCGGAAATTATGTTCTTTAACCTCTAACTAATCATCATTATACATTCTCCTTGTTGTAATCGTAAGTTGGGTAGTCTTCCTTTTAAGCCGATTTGTCTCCTTCTACTTACTGAGTCACTATACATCATTAAAATGTACAAGCTCATTTCTATTACGCCACTTCAGTACATAAAATACAGTAAATTCCTTCTGAATTTTTCCTGTGATTTTCAAAGTAGCATTTTCAAATGTTAACCTCAGTAAGTTTAGAAAAGAGAAAAATGTTAAACATAATAACTAGGTAACTCTAGCACACAATGAAACGTAATGTATCTTTTAAATGAAATTGTACAAGGCAAAACATCATTGAGATAATGCTGGTTATTATTATCCATTCGTCATTATGTGGTACAGAGATTATACTTTTGTCTTTCTTAAATATCAGACAGATTAACAAGAAGTTAAGTGCGTGGGGGTGGATTGCTGTGGTGGGATTTCTTTCTCTCACAGAACATAATAACATGAAATAAAGATAATCATAATGCATTGTGTTTGTGTGCAGTTGCAATTTTCTATTTAGCTACTTTAGAGTGTGCAGTAGACAAGAAGACTCTATAAATCCCTGCGCACAAAATGACTTCATTCTATTGTCTAACAAACAGAACAAACAAAAATGGGAAATGGATACAAATGCTTTGTGCATGCCTTCATTAATCTTTATTATAATGAAAAGATTGTATAGATGTGAGTAATTATCTATTAGTGTATCTGTAGATTCAAATTGGTTATCACACCTACGCTCTCTCTTCTCATTAATTCACCAAGATACATGAGGCATGTTTACAAACGTTTCATTTCAATGCTTCCATAGCCCAACATGAAAGAGAGTATTAGTAAATAAATGCTTTAATGTCTCGATGATTATGACTCGCTAAATGTCTTAGGTAGGTACAGCAAATGAAAATAGTAAATAAGCGCAAGTGTATAGGCAACTTACACCCTGAAGATAAAAGCCGAGTCAGAGTCAGTGCCGTGTCACTCACTAATTACACATGCATAAAAGAAACGAGAAATTAGGCAAAGGCCAAGCCTGTTGAAAATCTTGCAATGTAAACTGCAATGGCTAATATTTGGCTGCAGAGAAAAGACAACGGAATGTGACGTGTGATGTCAAGACGAGAGAATAGCATCAAATATCAGCTGAAAGGGAATTAGGAGGGATGTTAATAGTTGCTGTTATATTCAGAATGGGCCCAGTGGCAGATTAGCCAAATGAATTGCTAGCAACACTGAGAATTGCTCAGTTTCATTATTCTACTTAACTCTGGCGTGATCGTATTTAAACATCCTTGACATTCAAGCATTTTATTGAGGTGAAGTGGCAGTCGCTCTTGTTTTATTTCGCATTTACAACAGATTTAATAGCCCTGCCCACGGAACCAAGGTTAGTAGTCAACAATCTATCTACTACGGAACAGAATACACAGACTACTGCCTTAATTTCCCCACATCTCCGTATGAATCTGAATTGGAACTAAATATAAGAGTTGGCTCGTGTACTAGGCTACTTAATTTATAGTGCAAATATTATTAGAGGAACTCACTCTACTCTGCTATGAGGAAATGATGATGCTATTGTGCATACTGAACTAATCTAAGCCAACAGAAATTTCATTGCTAGATCAGAGTTCTACGGATATTATGACTATCTGTTCTATTTTTAAAAGGACTAACAAAGATTAGATCATCATAGAATATTTAAGCAGCATAGGCATGGCAAGGGATTTTATCCAGACGATCAACTGTTTAAATAAAATCTAATCTCCCCACTGAATCTCTCCCTCCTCTTGTCTTAGCTACATCTCTGTGCGTTTTCATTATTTTCTCTATAGATCCGTAGATCCAGAGTGGAGATAAGGAAATGAGAGCATAGTGAAGCACACCACATTTTCCTTGGCAGTTATTAATGCCAAAACATAAATTCCCATTTTATGCATGGACACTGATTTACTTTTCTAAGCTGCCATAGGCATACCTACTTTCATGAAACACATCAAAAAGGCTTTATCGCAGCGTAAAGTAGCAAAGATTATATCCTAAGACGAAATCAAATAAAATTCGGTTCGACTACTTAAAGACTGAGGGAAATAGGGGGAACTGATTTTGTGGCAGTTTTTTGACATTTCATTTTAGCAAAATAATTAAGGAAAAGTCAATCTACTTAAGATGCGTATGTATTTAAGTTCATCAGATGGGAATATTACAAGGGCTGAGAAATGGGAGAGGAGAGTATGTAATAAGGTGAAGAATGACACAATAAGAAAGGGAGAGACGCGTGGGATGGTGCTCGCTTGACTAGCAAAAGAGTCTCAGAGCATTATCCAGTGGTTTGGAGCGTGGAACACTTACTTTTGCTCATTATTAATAACATTATGAGCCATTAAAATCTTATGGTGATGAGACATTTGGCCCACGCACTTGATTCTCTAAGAAAATCTTCCCTTTCTCCCAGGACAAACACACATAATCCCCAGAGCGGAAAGGGAAGAAAGTTTTGACTTTACATGCAAACTGCCTTCAAGCTGCCTTTTGTTGGCTAATAAAGCTGCACGTGAGTTGAGTTAAGTCACACTACAAATGACAGGACAATCGAGCAACAGACGAACAGAACAGCTGCTACTTTGTCAAACTTACTCTGTTGAATATACATAACTCTCAAAATGTCTGAATATAATCCCACCATGACCACAATACCTATAATCATCAGCATATCAATCAAAACTGCGTGCTTTGCCAATGTGTACTTAACTATAATAGAGGCATGATTTAATAGATTTGTACTTACACGTAATAAATCAGCCAATTGCTATATTTAACCATAATATTTAACCACTACAGTTTCTATAATAGTCTCTCATAAATAGTAGGAATCTAAAATAAATTCTAATAACTTTATACGTAATCGATAGGTAATGCCACAATCACAAACAAAATATCATTCTTAAAATAGTAGACACATTCATTAAATATACTTGAAAAGTTGGATGATTGAAGGAGGATATAACAAAAGTTCTCTCTGGTGAAATAAATTCAAAGTTGTATCTCGTATCCGGTATCAGTTGGGGTAGGATATAATATTCTGTGTGCTTTTGAAGTAGTGCACAGCATGTGAGCTCTGAAAACTTTATTTACTTAAAGCGACGACGACGGTGGGTTTTGAAGGAGAAACTTTTTTGGTGATTGATTAGCTTGGGCAAAAAGTGAGGAGAGAGAGAGAGTGGTGCCGTGTGTGTGGGGGGGGGGGGTATTAGAAAGAGTGGTCTGGCAAGAAGAAAGACAGCAGTTGACTTTATTTACATTAGTTTGTCGGTGGTGGTAGCTCCGACTGTTGTCAGTCGGGTAGTGGATGGAGCCATTAAGTTATTACCGGTTGATTTAGCTAGCTACTCCTTTAAAGTTAACTAACAATAATTTCCCTCGTACTTCCAGTAGGGAACTATATAGAGTAGTTAGCGTAGTTAGTTAGGCTGTGGAAACCAGAGGAAAATCAAAAGCAAAGCTGACATGAAACCAACTGACGAGAGATCACTGGGCAGAGAGAAAGTCCTTACAGGCTTGTGTAGCCCGGAAATTATTTTCTCCGGCCCTTTCTACCTATTTCCACAATCAAGACAATGGACTATAGGAGAGGGATGGAAATAGATGTGGATGAGATGGGCGAGGAGTGCGAGTAATAAGGACGGCACTGTCACGAACATAAAATCAGGGCCTAGTGCTATAGGAAAGGTCGGTTAGGTAAGTGCGATGCTCGTAGAATTAGTTTTCTGAAGTTGGAACTTGAGTCACTTGAGTTAATGGTATGTGAAGTTTCCATAAGTTTTACTTTATCTCCTCTAACTGTTGAGTACTTATCTGGCTTACGTGAACAAATGTTCTCAGCTTCCTTTGATAACATCCATTCTTCATCCTCCACTCTACCTCTTCACAAACACCACTCTCCTATTATCCTCCTCCTCCCATTTTCAAAGACTTTCTTTGATTGCCTCATCCTCTCTTTTTATCATTCACACAACTTTCATTGAAATCTGAGCAATTCTTCTCTGCCTATCCACCTTAAACAATTATTTACCTACCCATAATAATCACTGGGAATATTATGCAACAAAAATTCAAGAGTTCATTATCTATTGTCTTCATATTCACTAGGCCTGCCTCCTGATTCACATTGATAGAGCTGAATTAATTAAAACTTTATTTTATGTTCACAAACTAAAACTTCTGCAGAATAGTCAGATTATTATTTTATGTCTACTTCGATGCCTGCAAGCCATATCTACTTCAGCATGGCTTCATTTTCCAATTGTGTTTATGCCTCCAGAAAATTAATATGCGCATTTTATTCTTTTTTTAGATACACAATAAATACAATCACTGATTGAGCAGTAAAAATTCCAGAGAAATTACTAGGTTCATATTTTTCAAAAGTTTGATTGTATTCTCAAAAGAATTTAAATATGATTGCTAGGGATGGTAGTTCGAGGCGGAAATAAACATAGAAAAGCAGGAGATAAGAGCACGAAGCTATCAAAGGTACTAAAATGATATAAAATACAATCAACCTTGCTAATGAGTTTGTTCATGTGAAATATTTTGGGCTCAGTCACTCATTCCTTCCGTGTTTCTTATTAACATTTCCTAGAGTATTTATTGTAATAGCAAAAGTATAGCTATCTCTAGAAGAATTTTTTGAAAATCACATAGCATCCCTACGGAATTTTTCGCAATTTGCATCTTGCACCTGAACTGAGTGCAAATGCACCAAAGTGTGTAATACAGGAGCGAGCACTACTAATATAGACATAAACTAGAAGCAAGTTAAGAGCGTACATAAAAAGTGGTAGCTAAATTTTAATAATAGTAAATGCACGCTAGACTGCGGCGGTTGGAATTTCTGCGAATTCATTCTAGTGCTAAATGAGGGAACGGCTATGATGAAATAGCAATTTCAGTAAATGATTCTCCACTTAGGTAGAACAGAAGTCTACTCCGGTGCACAAACTATTTCTCTTTCATCTTTGAGAAGACGAGCAGTACTAATGTGGACGACGATAGATAGATACGAAGGAGACGAGATGGAAAAGGGCGCATCCTCTCTCACCCTTCTTCATATGAATAAACCAACTTTGATGTACAATAAAAATAAATGAAAACGTGTATTATTGTTGGCAGTGGAGAGAGAGAGAGTATTTCGCATAATTTAAACAACACAGTCCTTGTCATTCCGTAGCAGTGTTGGTTAGGACTCGAGCATATTATTATGAACAGAAGAGTGACTAGAAAAGGCGGTTTGTTACCCAGCTCCTAAATTAGAGCCATGCCGAATAAGCCACAGAATAGCGAGAACTAAGGATACAGACCAGGTACAGATTGATATACAAACATAGCATCTATGGAAGTGTAAATCTAAAAGGATGACTTTGAAGTAGAGTTAACTGAACAAGAATGATTTAAGTTTGTTGGGTTTTAATTGCGTTTTATTGTCGACATTAATAGAGACGTGAGCTCATCAATACAAGGCACTCAACACCATTACACCTCTCTTTCGGCACGTCTCACTTGAAATGCAAGCTGTTTGCTAGGTGCATGCATACAGTAATTACTAGGGATTAGGATAAGGAGGAACTAGGACATGAAGTTAATCTAAGTGTGAGTTACTAAATAAATAAAATCTTATCTGCCCAGTGTGCAGTTCAGAGTGTGCACAATTACTAAATGCGACGTAAAGTGAAAAATGGAGGAACAATGATTTAACTTTAAATCTCACGGTTAATAAAATCCTGTGCTGCAACAACCGTAGGAGTCTGACATGGCCGCTTCATTGTTACAGGACTATTAATGCAGAAAGTACATATCCATGTAATTAAATTTTAATTTAGAATTTGTTTCTTTGTTTACCAAGAGAATTCCGTAAAGTAATCATCATATTTTTCCAAGATTATTGTTAAAACTAAATAATTAGACATTTACATACACAAAAGTTACTTACTATATACTTACTCATTCATAGTACAAAACTACTGTAGATCACTATCAGTCTTTTATCTATCTGACATAAGCTAGCTTAAGCTCAACTACTAAATTCGTGCAGAGAGGCATAATGATTCTACGCTGGATTATTGGGAATGCAGAATTAGCTTAGGACTCTTTTGTTAGCTATTTGTGGTTTGGGAGATAACTGAGATAAGTGATGGGTAAACCACACTGAATCAACAGCAAGGCTGACATAGCGCTTCTTTTTATGGCTTCATCATAATGGAAGATACCTACAGTCTCTCACCTTTCCTTTGAACTATAACATTACATGAGTATTCATGGGAAGGTGAGCTGAGCTAACCCTCTAGTTCTCAGATAAGCACACAGAAGCTCCTTATATGCAAAGTGCACAGAGAGTCACTGAAATGAAACACCTAAGGTCACAGGCGTAATGCTACAACGGAGATCCCAGAATCTCTCTCTCTCTCTCTCTGCACACGTATCTTACACAATAGTACAAGTACAAGATATTTATTAGGTACTTGCAATAATAGCACAACAACATTTACTGTAATTCCTTATATTCAATTAGGTATTAGTTCGCACAACAGTACATTTTGTTTGTGCCATGCCTAATCTACTAATAGGTACCTACTGCATGATAAGAGGCAGTTTCTACATTAACCTTACTCTTCTTTAAATCCAGATGTAAACAGAGTCGTAACAAACTTCCGCCTTTTATTCTCATTTTCATCGTTCATTGTACTTGTCCTTACAATCAACTGTTGTTTAGAGTGGAGTGTTAATGGACAATCATTCCCTTCTTCCATATTATTTCTCCCTTTCGATGCAACTACTTTTCTGATGAGAGAGTGACTATGAGTGAGTACACATAACAATGTTGATAGAAAAATTCCTATGCTTCAATGATAAAAATTGCACAGAATGTAATCTGAGCTTTTGGACGAGTCCCACAATCACTACATGTCAACTGTAAACGACTAAATATTGTGCACAAATAGCTCTATATATACTATCATATATTATATATATATACAGATATAAGTATAGAATAAAAATCTATTATCTTTTCGCTGCAATAACGTTGTGTATTAGTGCAAGAGCATTTATTTCGGCTTCAATGATAACAAACAAATACCATTTGTAAAAACAAACAAGACAGTTCCCCACAAGATTCTCATATATATTGTCTGCTCTAACTTGCAATTGGATATAACAATGTGATAGTTCCAAAGTTTTATCTTTCCACATGATTATTAGGTAGGTAACTACACTTATCTACGCAAACAGACAGCCTTGTACTGTTCTTAAGACAGTTCAGTTGAAAAGTTGCTATGTGCAATTTATTTCTCATGGCACGTACACCGAATAAATATCAATATAAAATTAAATTGACAGTTTCCTACATTTGCTCTTGTACAGTCAACACACATCGAACTGTATACAAGTAGATACGGCACTACGGATGTTTCATCTAACTATAAATTACATCACATAACAGCCAAGACAAAAAGCATAATTCTAATGTCCATGAACACAAAGACTACAAAATTCGTCCATGGATCTAAACCTTCTTCTTCATATAAACTAAATACCCTATAATTTATGGAATTAATAAAAAAAATGTGAAATTTTTACTCTTTATCTGTAAATCTATTTTTAAGAATTTAGAAAATTCATTCTGTAATAAAAATGAAAGGTACTTAGTCAACATTGATTACTAGGTGTTGACCAAAAAACCTATCAAATCACATCCGTAGATTTTTTTCACAATTACTGATTTCATCTAAAACGTTGTATCTGAACTTTTACTTCGCAACATGCAGTCCCCATTATGAAGGACGTCTGTTCTGAAGTTTAGCGAAATGATACGAAAACTGTTCAATTGCAGAGAATAGAATTGTAAAGGTAAATAATATTATAATATTATTATTGGTAATAGTAAGAAACTGGTACCTAGGTTTGTTTGCTTGCGTCAACTTTGAATTGAATGACAACCATATCACATCAGCACCTATTTCTTGTTAGCTCACTGTCACTGTCCGCATTCGCTCAGTGGCTTTCTGTTTTATATCAGAGCGTTATGCGTAGCAAAGTGTTTCCTACGGACATGAAATGAATTATTCACTAATAAACCACTCCATATTCTATTGTTCCATTGTTGAGAGTGTTTCTTACAAGGCGCAAGGATGCAATGAAATTCACGGAAAGAAACGGTTCAATGAAACCCGACTCACTTGATTTTACAATTTGTTCTTATAAATTATGGTAGATTGGTGCAAGGCAGACAACGGATGCCATTCCGTTTAAATGTGTGCGTTTTCAACTCGAAGAAATGTATGGTTAATGTAAGAATTGTCATGAGGAGAATGCGTTACTTAATTTTATTATTTGACAATTTACAGATTTGGACTTTAGGCTCGGTTAGGTTACCTGCTAATTGCCACATAAACGATATAACATTGCATACAATATGGCCAGCTAATTGTTTAAATAAAACGTCCACACGAAGCTAATGTAACAATTTCAGCAAAAATCTATTGTTTACATATATGCATTACAAAAATGTCCTGTATTTGTTTGCAAGCAGATAAATTGTGAACAAAAAGGTGAAAAATCCAGGATATTGTTATAAAAGGACTATATCCGAGATGTTTAGTGTGAATCCGAAGTTAGCAATGAATGATTAAGGATAACAATTACTCGTTTGATTCAGCACAAAGCATCATGTTGAGATGGTATACATTTGTAGGACTGTTCATTTATGGTTAGGTATACTGAAAACTAATAAGAAATTGTTTATTATGAATTTTATTTTTAGTTCTGCATCTGTTCTAAATAACAGTTTTGACACATCCATCTACGTGTAAATAAATTATGTAATGGAGTGACATCAGGAATTGGGTCTCCAATAAATCATGACCATATTTTGCTGCATAATTCCAGTGCAATTCTCACTTTCTCATTTCTTTGATTTAGACTTTTGATTAAACTCTTGATTCGTGAGGAGAAATAGTTGGGAAAACGCAATAGGTTGTCAAACAAAACTGTGATTCAGAAAAGGATTACGTAAGGCGGATGACTATTGTACAAATGTTTGCTGTGCTCGGCTGGTTTAATTTGAAATCATAATGTTGGGTAGTCATATCCTGTTGCACTAACACGGAACAATTAGTTAGTTGGTGAGTTGGCCTGGACTGAACTTAAATTGCTCTGAAATGAAATTGTTTTTCTCAGAGTTCGAGACTGTTTTCTGCTTACTTTACATTTCCTATTCTGTTCATGGCAAGTAGAGGAATGTTGTTTTAAAAATCACAGCAAGTGCACTATGAAAAGTGCGAACAAGGTGAGGCAGAGCTCACTTATTCATTCTTGTGAGTTTAAACCTTACATCTAATTATTTAGCACTTTTCTTTGGGTTGAAAGGTAATAAGTACACATGCAAAATATATTGCGCGTTTTATAGGTACATATAAGTTATGAATGTTTCAGGAAACGATAGAATGAGGATGATAGATGAGGAATTGTGTAATAAATTGATGTTTAACAAGGAGGCTTAGTGCACTATGGTGTTCTTCAGTAGGAAAAGAATCATGAGAGATGATCATGAGCTACACTTGGCACCTCACTCCTGATTTTTATTACACACATGCACATAATTTAGTTATTATACCTGCTAATTTGTACTCAAGAACATGCTCATGTTTGTCCACGTTCAAGTTCATCCCCGACATTCCTTCACGTCTCTCACTCGTGCTGTTAGCTTGGAACGATAACTAACAATAAGTTAAGACAGCTTAGCTGCTCATGGATTAAAATAAAAGAAGGAGATTTTAATAATTCAATTCACATGATGTACAGGATAAAATAATGGGTTGGATACAATTGTCACAAAGATAACTCTTCAGTCTGGTTTATGTGCAACGAAAGATTTAGAGTAGCGAGAGAGAGAGGGAGAGAGAGGGGGAAGGACGGGATCTGGCTGAGAGACAACTTCAACGAAAAGAATGGAATTCTTATTAGGCCTGTCTGCTGCGACTCGAAACTCGAAAACCAATTGCATTGCACAATAGGACTCTAAACTCGTTTCAATTGAAATATTTGGTTACAGCAACGTGATGAATTATTATGCTAACAAAAGCTGAATTCATAGACAAAATCTCCTAGTGAAATGACATGACAGAGATTGGAGAGATAGAGCAGTTCTATTGACTTGGTCCTTTTAATATCTAGCTTAGACTTGTCAACATGTCAAATCCAATTTCATCCATTACAATGTGCAGCTCCTCAGATTTTTCATAAAATGCATTACGAAAGCATGAGATTGAATCATTCTTGATGGTGACCATTATTATTGCAAAGATATTAAATTAATGACCTCATAATTCAGTTTACGAAAGATTCCCTTATTATTCTAAATCAATTCTAGTACTTCTAACGTTTTTAACCAAATAGAAAATTATCTGCTGAATAAGGTGAGTTTTAGTTGTTTTGTTTCATTGTTTAATGAACAGTTTCTGTATCAAATGACAGTTTGAGGTACTATACAGTTATCTCGACTCGAGTTTTGCAAAAATTATTTTAGTTTCCGTGAGTAAATCACGATCATTTTAAGTAGTCCAAAAAAACTCAAATTCGTTACTTCCCGTCAAATTTTCAAAGATATTACCACAAATAAATGTGGCGTAAAAGTGCTGAGACAAACGTCCTTTAAATGTCCTTGTATGTAGCTAGCAAAATTTTGACAGAAAAACTTTTCTCATTGAATTAGAATGGAAGAAGGAAGGGAGTTTATGGAAGTAAAAGGTTGTCAACCGGATGTGTAAAGGTTAGTGTCTAAGAATCCAGACTCTAATGCCATTATTGTCAATACTATTAGGTAAAAGCAATGGAGGAATAAGAATGTCATCTCTAATCAATGCATCCCTGTCAAAAGGACAATGTTCTCTGGAGCTTCATGTATTTTAGGTTTGGAATAAAGTAGATTTACAAGAGCATAGAATTGCACAATCATCTGTATAACCATCCCAAGATGTCGATAGATAGGATAGAGTATGAGCCTTTGTCTAGAGAGGTGTATCAGGAGGGTATAGCATAGATCTATATAGATTTATGTGTAGTATTCCGTGTTTGAGTCTTATTGCGTTGTTTTGTTTTTGTATTCAGTCGGGAAGAGAGGAAGGAGATGAGGGGAAATTGGAGGACGAGGGAGAACATGAAGATGTTATCTGTCTCATCATCATCATCTGATTCTCAATTCTGAGCTCAGGTCAAGAGGAATAGAAGAAGGAGGCCGGGGAGGAATGGAAACGAAATCTTGGCTACTGTCCCATCATCCGTCCGATTCCAATTCACAACGTCACATCGAACATGGAAATGTAATCGTCTGTGTTCCATGCACAGAGGCAGCTAGATCCCTTTTCCCATCTCTATCTTCTCAATGTAGAGCAGAGAAGAAGAGAGTCGGAGACAAGATGCAGGCAAACATATATTACACTCTTGTTAGTTTATAGTAGAGAAGAGCTAACTCCGAATGTTGCATTTTGCAATGAAAGTGAGGAAACACAAATGCAACATAGAACATACATATATGCTTATATATGTATATATATATTATACATATATGTTTGTACATTAATGTACACTGTATAGTTCTCCTTATTATCTGCATTTTATGTTCTATTGTATCAGATGCCGACAAGGTACATATACATCTGTGTGTTAAAAGAGGGAAAAGGATTCTCTGCTTCTGTTTGCTTATCCCAATAGCCTTTAAGTGAAATGTGACTTGATATTCATCTGCGGATTTTTATTTTTATATGCAATGTGCACAAATATTCTGTTAATGGATACGAGATTCTTAGTTACCGAGCCAAAAGGAATATGAATCTGGTTTCTAAGAGGGAAAGGAGTGGGAAAGCTGGATTTATCAGTAAGAGAGATGAGCAAATGACTATTTCGCTATTTAGAAGACTCCCTTGGATCTGGCTGACTGCACTATAGCTATGATAGGAAGATTCCGGATTATGGTCGGTGCTCTGTGAGCTCTCATCCTTCCGCAGAACAAGACAAGAATTAAAAGACAGAACATTTTTCAAACTAGTCTATAAATGAAGCTAAGTACTTATGGATGTTTTACATTTTCAAAGGAATTTTACCTAAAAGCTTGATTTAACGCTTTGTACTTCATCCGAAAACAGTAATGCAGTTGGGTAGGTAGGTGCATTACAGCGATTCATTTCATGCATAGGTACCTAACTCTAACTTGAAAAGAATTTGCCAACGGAGGATATATGTGGCTGTGCGACGTATTTCGAGCGAACTCGGTTAGATCTAACAACTGAGAAAAAGGCTTGCAAAGATTCTAACTG
>JAAAYG020025995.1:0-16893 GCA_009936455.2 Tomocerus minor | reverse complement strand
ACACACACACAGACAGACAGACAGACAGACAGATCGAACATTTCCATAAAGAGGTCACTATGTTCCCTCTTAATAAACGAATGAGAGTCGGAAAATGCTCAACATTAAATTACGCTCTCTAACACTGTAATGAAGACAGTCTACTTTTTCTTCTTTCTACTTCAGACCCACATTTCTGCAAAATCTCTTTTTCTATCTCCAACCCAAATACTTATTTCAGCTACCTATCCTTCACAGTCAAAAATAGTCTCATTTAGAACTGAGGCACTAATTAGTGTAGTAAGTAACTCCACAACCAAAAATTGTCGTTGCGTTGGTTTGAAAAATGGTTTTCGAAAGCTGAGGGAATTATTTTAATTAGAAAGAGACATTCATTAGAAAACCACTATGTAGTCACACTAAACATAACATGAAGTATAGTTTACCAAAGTTTAGACTAGAGTTAAAAATTCTATTTAAATTAATGAGACTTTAATTAAAAAGGTGCTGAAACTAAAGATGGTTTTAACATGTGGTTAGTGCAGTCGTGAGGAGTTCCTTTATGAGTGCCCCTGATTCTAATAATTTTAGAGAGGATTTTGCTGTTGAACATTATGTATGCCAATTTAATGGTCGAGCCTGGCCTATATATGCCACCAGCCCTTTATTACAAGTGTGCAGAGCACATAATAGTAGTCACTAGTGACTGTTCTCCCTAAGTCTGTCTATATAGAGTTGGAGTCCATCCGTATAGAATTTTCTCTTCCTGTGAACGATACTTTCAAAGTTCTGTCAGTACCGAGAAGTTCGGTATATACCAGTGTAGTGCAGGGTTGGGTTGTCCAACTATGTTTGTAGCAGCCCAATATCACATCTAGGCCGGTGGGTCCTCCATGTGGGCAATACAGATTCTGTCTTTCACAATCTCTAATGAAATTTCGACATCTGTTGTGAAGCATTATCAGTAATTAGCATAAGATTTACTTTTCCGTGAATAACACTGCTCACCGTTTGCATCTAAAAATTTATTTTCCACGCTAACATACCATCCATTAGTAAAATAAAGGAAAATAAACAGAAATTAATGGGGACTGATTAAATAATTTTCAAATCCAAATCCTACATCAGAAAACTATTCGGAGAAAAGGAAATGTTGTTACAGGTTTTCATAATGTGCAATAACTTATTTAAATAAAGAGCTCTTACAGTGTTATCGTCGAGTGTTGTAACCCTTTTCAATTCCCAAATTAAATAAAATTGCCAATTTACAATAAATAAAAAGTGTGAGACTCACATAACACATTCTATAGACACGCACAAACTATATAGGAGCCATATTAGGTATACATATGCATTTGCATATAGTATTATATATGTACTACTATGATAATTTATTATCAATGTCCATCTGCAAATTGTAACATCATCGTCGATAGTTCTTTCTGTTAGAATTAGTAAATTTTAGTAAAGCAAAGCTGGGTCCATGTTGCCGCATTCTAGTAGTTATAGTTATGTCCAAAATGTATCACTAGAGAGAATGGGTCACAAAGCTGGAGTGGGGAAGTGGGGACTGGCCTTCGACATGTAGGTACATGAGGTTATTGGTGTGTTTGGTGGAGTGGACTGGAAGGAATGGAGGAATATAGACTAAACGACTGTTGTGTTGTTATGTTTTCATGTTTTGGAGAGTTTGTTGGGCTTCGTCCAACTTTATGGTTCTCCTCTGTTTCCATCCACTTGCACTGCATTACTCCCGTTCCGCCCAAAGTAGACTTAGACTCGGCAAATTTATTACATCACATCACCTACCGCTGGCAAAAGCCTTACATTACTTTACATTATATGACATTAGACAAGAAGACATCGCATCCCATGCACTCCTTTCATTCAGCTGCATAAACACTGAACACGTTTCGCTCTACGCACACCACTTCACTCCCACCAAATCTCATCTTCATCTAGCTACCTATCTAATTTAATACATTCATTCAATTTCACATTCCTGCTCCAGCTACATACATCTATCTACCTTATCTTTATCCAGACTTCCACTGAGCTCCACTGCATTCCTACTTTTTATACCGACACTGAATTGTCTCCATCTTTAATCCAATTTAAAAGATCCTTTACAAAAACAATTGGATCCCTTGCACAAACTCATGTCTGTTTACTCTCGCTACATATGGTGTACCTTTTAGCTTTTACGCATTGAGACAGAAGGTGTAGAGCTCAATTAAAATTCAATTCGAAATAGCTATCTTCAATATTATCTCCAGAAGTTGGTCTATATACACCAAAAATTTGAATGCTTACGGGTGGAGAGAAGCAATCTTGGAGAGAAGAGCATTAAATGAATATCCACTAAAAATACATTTTTTTCTTCAGAATTGTTTGCCCATCAAATAATTATGTAGAATCAACATAAAAAATAATTATAACTCACAATGCTTAGGTGTGATGCCGCTGCTTTCGTAAATGACAGGCATGAGTACTCAAGTATCCACTTCATTTATAGTCCATGGAGTAAAAAATGTAAAGTACATTGCCATAAGTTATCAAAAAACTATAGCAGCCATTAGTAAATCTAGCACTAGCTAGTCTATGGTCATTATAATATTATAATGTGATAATGTTGCATGCAATGCTAATGATACTACGGTATTAACAGTTAGAATTGTAAGGAGACGAGCTTGATTTTTGTGTTTTTGTATGCATACATGCAAAGGCAGTGTTATGCAAAGCTGTGTAATGTAATACATCATTTATTTATGTGGTGTGGTATGGCACGACGACGGCGGCAGTGTATTCGACTTCAAGACTTTAGCAAGCGGAGCATGTGTTGATCTAATGTTTTGAAAGAAGAAAGTCTTCCAGTCTGCGTCTGGTTAAAGTTGTAAAATGATACGAGTTATAACAGCGAAGCATTAAAGAGTTTTCATAATATCTTCTCATTTCTTCACTGAAAACGTAACATGAGATTTCACAACATTTCCGCAGTCAAATCAGCCATAAATACTAGCTAAACTGCGTACACTGCTACACTGGGCACTATACATGCAGTGACATACTGCTACACTACTATTTGCCAATGCCACTGCTTAGCCGTGCAGTGTGCCGCACATATTTTATTTATTTTTTCTTCTATAGGTGCTATAACTAAAGCTAATGCATGTTTATACGTGGCGCACTCAAATATTCCACATCATGCCATGGTTATTCCGTTAACCATATCAAAGAATAGATTGTTAATACCGTATTCTCCGAACTACAAGCCTTTCTTTGCGTTGCATTACCGTAGTATCATTAAAGCTAAAGGAGTACTCTAAATGACAAGAGGACAGGACTGTCTTCCAAGCAGACCTCTGCAACTGATATGAGTCATGAAAAATGTTTCTACTTTAAATAGAGCAGTGAACACTTTAAACATTAATTTTCTTTCATATTTTGAAGATATATATAGTGATCGATTATGGTCAGATATAGCAAGTGGTTGATATCAGATGCTGCTTTATTGAATTTACTATAAACATCTCACCAATACGAACGATTTTTTGGGGGAATTAAAGTCTAAGCACCAAAAAACTGTTTAGATGTGTATTACAACACAATATTTAGCCAACGTAGTCAATTTAGGGTATCCTCTTCAAAGTAATAACACAATTATTACTTTGAAGGCAGGACAGGACAAGCTTATGCACATGCAAATCACTAGCCTTAAAATATAGTACCCCTAATATTGTATTATGGGATATACGGTATTAGGATGCACAGTGCTCTTCCGCCTTTCATCACAAGACTTCCTAATGCTGCTAAGTATGATCTACGACACATTCTTAAAGGAGGAAAATATATTTTCAACTTATCCTATCATCCTGAGCAAGTCCGGACTGAAAGTACTTACATTAGTGCTTGATATGCTGAAAAGGCATATTAGAGTATCACATTTCTTTCTCACTGAACTCAAATATATCAGTCCGTGATGAATGACTTTAATATGAAGTAAGCAAGCAATCTGTCATCTTTCACCAACTTTTCAGTCTCAAATACAAGCTCCTGCTCCTTCTAAAATCACTCTACAGAACAGTTGCCAACGACGCGTCACTAACTAAATGTACTAGATGGATTTACTGAGCTTACGTAATATATATCAACATTTTAAATGTTAAACCATGTTTTTTCTTGTTTTCACTCGGAAACCTCTTTGTCATATATAATATTATTATTTTCTCGTCCCTCATCGCCCAAGACCAAATCACACCCAGTTACACAGATACCGAACGACTAGCCCTAATAATTATGCCTTAAAAAGAAAGTAACAACGCAGTTATATACACTTTAGTCTCATTTGTAATACTTAAATTATAATTTGTGAGACAAAATAATTTAGTAGAATATTTTAGATGGTTATGCTAATTATTCTGCTTGCATACATTCACATTTGTATTGTCCGTAATTCCAATAATAGAGCTAATTAGTTATTCTTTTGGGAAATCAGTTTCATGTAGTATATTTGTATCTGTTACTAGTACCTAACAACACAGTACATAACAGCCAATTATTGTACTAAGAGCTATCTTCCACAATTATAGACTAAGTAAAACAGTATTAGATATTGCAATATATTGCATTCGGCTGTGTAGGTAAGTAATAACTACTGTAACTTTCATCTATGGCAAGATAAATAAAACTCTTAAGAGCAATACTAATGCTGTTATTGAGTAATTCGTTTGTTATCATTTAACTTGTCCTGAATTGCGACTAAAGTGCTCCTTTTAAAATGTATATCTCTCATTTTTAAGTATGTATTCGTAATAGGAAAGAACTGGATAAGAATTCTGCTTCCGTGAAAATAATAATGAGATTGAAAAAGTTTTTTAAGCTAGAAAGTTTTCCACTTTCGCTGCCAAGATTTACAATGAACGATAAGAAAGAGTTCTTGGCAGGAAACCCTAGAAGTAGTAGTGTGGTCGTTTTAATGGCAAACTATTTATTTCATACAATTTCATTAGTTACACTAAACACAATCCAGAGAAATTCTAACAGTTGTGTATGTACTTTTAGCTATCGTATTGAGGGGGTGCCATTCCGGGAAAATACCCTTCAAAAAGCAAAATTTTTGGAATATGCGAGAAAGAAAGTAGATATATTTCATCAATTTTTGAACCGCAAAATGTTTCGCTCTACGCGCGAATTGGAGCGTACGAAAATATTGTAATAAAATGTGTTTTGCTTGCCTCCCCCCCAAAAAAACTGAGTTCTAAATATGGATTGTAAATATGTCAATTTTTTGTTATTTTATCGCAATAAATTGTTTCATGCAAATCTATCTCTGATGTTGTTTCAGGTTTCAGCAACTGAAATTCAATCTCAAAAAGTTTTATATCAATATGTATGCACATTTATTTCTTGTAAAAGCAGCGCACTTGCACTGCAATATGACCAAAGACAACAATTGGGTAAATTAATACCTACAGAGTAACATGTCTCAAGGAGATGGTATTTATTTGAGGTGTTCGTATTTGAATGAAGATTCTGATTTTAGGAGTTGATGGACGGAGAACGATGTGTATGTAGGTGGATAGTAGATAGGGGTTTTGGGACGATGAGAATCACAAAAGCTGCCAAAAATGATTGAGTATCTCCCGAAAGTACAAATGTAGAATTGAATAGCCATTTCTTGTGCTATATAATATGCATTCAGCTCATATACACCCTTGTGAACTACACAAAGGTAAGTGTCGTCGACGATTTGAATCATCAGGCCATTTGGTCCCCTTCTAAAATTCGATTGCAGTTAAACGATAATTGTGCAATGATGAAATTGGTGGATTTAGTCCCGGTGAAGCTTAGTTGAGACAGAAGTCTCCAATTTTCAAGTAACATTTACTGGCTTTTCCTAAAACGGAAACTAGAGAGCAGGAGTAATAAGAGTCAAGGTACCAAGTATTCGTTTTCCATGATTGGCTGTTCATCACTAATGGATAACATACTCTACAACCGATTATTGCAAGAGACCGAATCGACCACACAAATGTATTTACAGCAAGTAAATTGAACTATTTTACAATGCTTTTATTAAGCCAGATGCAGCCCTCGAGTCTCCTAACTCCCAGCAGATATAGGCGACAGCTGCAGCTGCCTGGAACACTAACGCCAATCCACAAACTAAACGGCCCAATCCTCAGCCTGGTCTTCTACATATAAAATATTTTATTTTGAATAATGGAATCGATATTTAGGTGGGTATAACTATGCTCATCATGTCTACATCTACTTACCTACGACGACTACAACAGTCTATTTTCTACACTTAAAGGATACCTACATTAGGGAAATGTTTATGAGAAATGGAGTTACTGATCCGTACAAGCTTTTGGAAGTATCCTGGGTTAATGTTTCCACTGTGAAAATTCTGGGAAAGAACATCCTTTGTCGCAACTTTTGTAGAATTCGAAATAATGCGTCACATTCATGCTGGTACCTCCTGATCCTTTCATTTTAGAATTGCCTAGAAATTCTGTTACTTAACATTCAGCATTGTATGGATTCAGCGAGGAAATATTTAGATGGAATATTTTGACCTCCTCTATTCAGTTCAGATATTCACAAATTAGGGCTTTCTGTTGCTGCTTGCTTTCTGAAACTCTTCTACGCAATTTTCTGGTAATATCTATTGACTAATTACTTACCACGTTGAAAACTTAATCGAGATTTTGGATAGGTACTCAGTGTAGATGCAGAAATGTCAGCTTCCTCCTACGCGGACTATTGTCAGCCTAATTAACAGAAATACTGCGTTACGAAACAAACACCATTGTGCATCTCAGACTTACAAATTTGCAACGTGATTAAATGTTTCCTTACTTAATAAAGCAATAGAAACACATGAAATCAACTTGGATGAATTTACTGTCGTGTGCACTAAAACGAGATTATAGTACGCACGTACTGGCTGGTAGCTAACTACTAACATGTCTCAAATTCTACTCATGGTTGGTTAGGTAGGGCAGATGACATTCTGCTTTGATAAGCTTTTCATCAATATTGTGACCTGGATTGCCGTACTTACACTATGCACACATCTTTGAGCTATAGTTTAGTTATTCTGTTGTATTATATTAGTATAGCAATTCCCTTATGATAAATAATTTATGGTGTCAACTTTCGTGTATGCATGCAGATAGCTAAATCAGAAGTTCTCTGCAATATATAGTAAAATAATAAACTGGTAGTATTTTTAAACGACAATTTGGGTTGGTGCTAATTTTCTTTGCTGAAAGTACAAACCATAAGTACATGTCTGAAATCCGTTGGGTATTAATTCCATTTGTAGAATTCGAATAATTGTCTGGGGATTACATGGAAGATCAAAAATCTCTGGCGATACGAAAGACGATTAACATATATACAATCCCTACCATTTAGTTTTGAACTGATACAGTTTGTATTGGCTTGATGTTTAAATAATTATTTAACACAATGATGGTAAATCTCCTGAGGCCTTATTCCCAAATTCCCAACTTGTGTGGCAAAGTTGCGACATAGCAAAATCCTTGCGTAGCCATACTACATAATCATGTAAAAACTCAATATTTGTAGCGATTACCCCTTGCGATGGGGATGAGAATATGTGGTCCCTGATAAGAATCTTTTCCTGGTATTTGCATTAAAACGGTTTCCTACTCTTTTCATGTTAAACTTGTCGCAGAACTCTTTGAATGGGGCAATACACACGGAACAGATTTTAATGAGAATCGCACATCAATAAAATCCTAGAAACATTATCTACAACAGTTATTGCTCGAAATTTCGGATAAATTGATGGTCTATTTAAAAATAATAATTAGCGTATTTTCGATAAATAACATTTCATTACTATAATATTTTTTAAAAGATGGAGAATGCATCTATCCGAAATTTCGGCCAATAACTGTTGTATGATCCTTAATAATAATACAGACGTAATAATAGTAGAACAAGCGTAAGCATAGTCAGGTTACAGCATTCAGTTATTAGTTATATATATTACAAGGAGCGTTAACTGAATTTCGGGTTTAGTGTCGAGTCGTCGAAAAAATAAAGTACGGCCAGTAATTACTCTGAATCTCCTCTTACTGCGGTAATTCCTTTACAGTGATAATATGCTCCACTCAGTAACAAATGAACGCTACGTACATAGAAGTAAAGAGTAGCAACCGCAGTAATAGAACACTAATAAAAGTAGAAGAGGAAACTGTTTTCTTGCCTCACAAGATTTCCAGCCTGAGTTCTTCTTAGCTGCCACTTGTATTGTCAGACTTTCCTTGATTTTTTTGCGGAAATCCCTTGAGTTCTCTCTACGACTCATTTCTTGCTTCCTTTAACTTGCAGCACTGTTCCGGGCATCCGTCTCCTCCCTTCCCTGCATTCTTATTTTCTATTCCATCGTTTCCTATTTATTTTTCTCATTGTCAGTCTCTTTCCTTGTTGACTTACATCTTCTGGCTAGCAGGAAAAAAGTTTTGCTGTAGGATATATAAGCGTGGAAATATAAGTAATCGGAACATGTGTCTTTTCTAGCTACCTACATACTTCCTTCCATAGCTTTTCTTTTATATCTTCGCCTCTCTAGAATACAATTGCAAGCAGCATTATTTTCCAGGATATTCAAAGGGCTAGATAGTTTACCCGGAAATTGTTTCAGTAGCTTTGACTGTAGAAAAAACAAATGTGAACACCACGTGACTCACAAATTAAGTATCAACTGGTGAAAGCATTCTTTCATTCATTATTGCTATCAAGGAGCATGGACTGATTGTCTGGGGTTGCTTGGTTTTCTCCCCCCCTCCTCCTGACATCAGGAGGCAGAGAGGCAGGAGGATCATGCTTTTTGATTACTACTATCGAATTTGCTCTCAGCAATTTTTCCCTGTTTTATTACTCTTTTTGAAAATATTTACTTCACTCCCACGCATGCCCCAACCAACAAGCTTGTGTAATTTTTCCATATGTCCTCGAGTAGCATGAAAAGCTGAAGGCAGTACGACAATGAGTTTTAGAGTCAGAATGAGAGCAATAGTTCAATCAGTATTCATTCATATTATCATAATAGTAAGAATGGGTATATCCATAGATGCAAAAATATTTTTCTTGTGCAATGAAGAATGAGAAATTCTATCCAATTTCCCCCTTTTAGATGTTATCCTTCTTATCTCAGTCAGCATGACGTGAAAATATGTGTTCGTTGTCTTGCTGGAGGACAACCTTAGTAAGTACACCTACGTACGTTGCTGACAGACTCGCAAATCTTTCTTTACATTCTGTTCTTTACAGTTGCATGCAACACAAACGTCCAATTGTCAAATCTTGTAATATTTACATACGATCATATTCATGTTTCTTTTTCCTTCCAATAAGTCCAGACAAACAAGACTCTCATCAAAATTTTCCTATCATAACAATTTTTAAAATGGGTTGCGTGTGAATGAATATTCGATTCGATGTAGCGAATATACAGGATGTAAAGAAAGTCAGTTGACATATAGGAAAGGGACTGCCTATTTTACTACAATAAAACTATAACACCAATAAATTGATCTAACTTTGGACAAAAGAAAATTAGAAAATGAGTTTTGTCAATTTGTAGTTATGATATTAGTGTAAGAAAAAAGGACATTGCCTATGTCAACTGACTTTTGGAAAAGACAGCTCCTTGCCTATGTCAACTGACTTTCTTTACATTCTGTAGTAAAGTCTCTACTTTAGCAATGCTACTAAAATGTCCTTTCGTATATATTATTCGTCACATTACCTCGGAGACAATTTAATCCAGGATCGAGTAGCTCCTTGTGATTTTGCAACTTCATTTTGCATAATATGCAACAACCGTATGCAAAATTTATGTAGTGAGTAGCACGGTGCACAATGTTGGAGAGTTAACAATTTAGCAATTCAAATAGCACTTTCGAGTAGGACTAACTGCATGAATAGCAATCATTGTAGCCAAGGTTTTCACGTGGGAGCACGCAAGTAAAAAGAGCTTTTGTATTCTCTGTTGCATAAACATTGAAAAAATTGTAATTTTATGTAGATATGGGGAAACCAAGTCTCCCTTAATACAATTCGATACAGTCAGCTTGAAAATCTATAAACATTCAAATCGTTTGTGTGGAATTAATAAACCCCTGACTTCAGATCCAGAACTTGTTTATTCACCCAGAGAAATAGGCAAATGCGTAGTCAACAATTTATTGTGATTCTGACCTTTATTCACTATTCTATGAATCGACCAAAGTGATGTGACGCCTGGAAAATTCCCATGCAGACACAAGGATATGACAAACCTTTCAAATAAACTATTCCGAGACTTAGATGTATATAACATATAATAATTATTATCTCCAGACAGAACAACATATCCAATGTCATAGATATTTTTCATAATCTAAAAGTAAACTTAGTAACTACAAAAACCAAGGCACGTTGATATCGATACACCATCCCTGTTTCATTTAATACTCATCAAAATGAAATTTTCCAACCGTAAAGGTAAGTTGGCTAAATTGTTAGTTAAAATAAATAGTTATATAGGTAATATAAAAATGTAGTAGCGTATGGCTACTAAGCACCCTTTGGGGGATTGTTTGAAAACGTTATTTCCATACCTTGTAAGGGGGATATGTTGTCAACGTTCCTTGGCTAACATTATGTGAACTTATCACATAAGTACCAACTCCTCCTCCACTCGGCACTCGGTAATACACTATGTTAGCTTTGTCTGTTCATCGAAGTGCAAGTCGACTGATACGGACATGAACACACATGACTGCTCCATAAAATATTTATGCAAATTCTCATTTCCTCACTCCCTCCGTTCCCACCCTTTCCTCGTTTACTTTATTCTCAATTGTACTCTATTCGGCATACTCATGCAGTTGACTACATGACCACCTTTGGGTTTGTCATGTCGGCAAAATGAAAACAGTGAGGCACACTAACAATAAAACTCAAATCGAATGTTCTATTCTGTTTGTTTTACGTTTCATCGCGTTCACTGCTTGCAATAAATTATATCCTTATACAGTCTTTATTTCATACACACCCATTATTACCTATAATACATTTATGTATCCAACAATGTATCTAAACATTTAGTGTAGGTTTGCCCAAATATCTAATATTGTGTATAGGACAATCTCTTGCACCAATAATAAAAGCTACAAAACAAATTACCTTCTATATAACTGCATACACAAAGAAATGAATGAGTAAAATTTTGCTGGTAGTAATACATTTGCTAGTACTTATCATACCTTAATATAAATAGTGGGAGAGGGTCATGTGATATGGCAGTCTAGAAAGTAATTCTGCTAAACAAGCAGTGCGGTACCTTCCTAATGCATAATTTCACTTCTCATTGAGGTGCTTTCTCTGCTTTCACTTTGATGAAATACATGATTCCGCCGACAATAAAAATGTTTATTTTGCTTTAATGAATTCTCCTGCTCTCGTAAACCCAATGCCAATGAGTAAGAAAACACAACGTAATGAAAAACCTGAAGAAAGGAAAGTAATATATTTTGTTAGTAAGATTGAAAAGTAGCGAAGACGAGGGATCACAGTTTCGGATTTTCCCATTTCCCACCCCCTTTTTAATAGGCACTGGGAAAAGTGGGAAAATTCCGGTAAATGAAAAAACGCTATGGGGAATGAAAAAAAAATAGGTGATAATAGTTAAAATATAGTTCTGTCACAGACTGTAAATAGGCTTATTCATATAAAAAGGATGATGCATTAAGCATGTTTATCATGCAGCTTTCATGACTACATTCTAATATTACAAAATATCAACATTATGTAGATAATAATAAGATAATTTCCCACCCTCTTGGCCTTTTGTTTCCCACTTTTCCCACTGGGGTATTGCGAATCTTCCCACTTTTTGATTTCCCGGTCGAAGCCATGCGAGGGAGCCAAAAATTTGCAAATAATATGTATTCAACATATCTCATATGTGTGAACCTAGCAGATCTTAGTCGAAACTCCTTGGATTGGCGTAGACTTCCATACTTATAAACATTCACATGCCTGTAAATTAGCTGTTTGGTGCCGACTTTGTCAAGCCAAATCTTGGCTGGTAAATAAATCGTCCTGTGCTACTACATTGGTTTGATTCACAAGGCGAAAGTCCCACTAGGCACTAAGAACATCTAAAATTGTTCATAATAAAATTGTATCATGTAGGATGTTCCACAAACACCGGACACTCCCGACCTGGTGATGCTTTTCTAGCCAGGTTGACGTCTGGGGTTCCATCCTTATTGCGACTCAGGTTGTATGACAGCAGCCTTGTGCCAAGACCACCTATGACATAGTGCCGTATCTTCATAATTAGCATTGATTTGACTATGTTGGTGTAAATGTGGTTATCTATCTTTGCCCTGTCTGTAGTTTGCCGACTGCCTGTCAGTTCTTTGTGTGCTTCGAGCAATGCTTTTGGACTGACTGGACAAACATATATATGGAGATGGGTCGAGGAAAAACTTGCCGGTTTATGTGTGTGTGTGTGTGTGTGTGTGTTAGGAGGGGGAGTTTATGAATGCCCTAGTGGGTGGAATCCTCTATGGTTCTACCTTGTCTTGTCAACAGACGTTTAGCGACTTTGTGTTGGGCTATTCCACTTTATGCTCTAGTACTCCTCACCAAAGTTTCCAAGTGTTTTTGTATACTCCAGTAAAGATGTTCTGGGAGCTACTGTAAATAAGCCTGTAAGTAAGGCTTGATCGGTCTGTATATATGATTCTACTCTGTAGATCATACACTCACCCCAACATGCACAATAAACGGACATTTCTGTTTGTTCAACAAAATAGGAAAAGTTTTTTCAATGATTTTTTTTACACCACTTCACTATTCTCAATTAGGAAAGGGGTGATTGCCGATCTATTTCAAGTCAAGAAAGAATAAGTGTTATGTATGTATGTTTTTTAAGTATTCTAAATATTTGTTAACGAGACCACTACTCAAAAGCCTTTATAATTTCTATTATTCATGAGCCACATTAGTATTATCCACTCAATTACTATGCGGCAATGAACAATACAGTACGAGTACATACCCAGGTATATTGAACTATTGAGCACAGACAGAAAAATCTATATACTATACCCAGTTATTATTCTATGTCATTTTATTCTATGTCATTTTAACAAGAACTCGTGATCGCACTTTCTGTTCTTTCTATGTCGAAGAGTTTTAGCATTTGACTCGGATGACAGTTTTTCCATCCATATGACTATCGACAAGAAATATATGTAAAATATCTATTATCCTTTGAACATTGTGCATATACAACGGATTTTCTAATTTTGCATCTGCCTTTGAATTTCAAATCATTAAATGATCTCATTAAAGCATGACTTTTCTCAATATAGTTATAAGTGTAATAACGCTGACATTTACTTTAGAAAGTAGAAAACTGGGCTTATCCAGTGTGTGCATTTGCGAGAATATTTTTAGCGGTACTCAAGTAGGTACGCCTATAGATAGAAATGGAAAATTGAACGCTCCATTCCATTTCATTCTATTCAGTTAGAGATAAAGGAAGGACGTGATATGAGAATCAAAACCTAATCGAACCCACAAGAGAGTTAAACAGGCCCAAGTTATTTGCTTAGCGTAAAACACAAAGTAAAGGAAAGAGCATTTATTTGCAATGCCTATCATTGCTGTTGATGCTCCTCTTTCAGAAAATGAACGATTATTTACGAAGACCTAACTCTATGGTTGTTAGCACAAAGAAAAGAGCGCAGAGTATGGGGTCTAGTCTATAATATGTCCGTAATTTCCATTACAAAAGGTGGAATTGACGTTGCCTTATCTACCAACATACTCTTGTATAATAATAATATATTATTATGTACCATATCAACTATACTGATGACTACCCTAAGTAAAGACCGTAAACGACAAATAAATACCCATGGTTAAAAAATTCACTTTATGGCAATAGAGTTGTTAGATTAAACGATCTAAATTCTACGATTGTTAAAAAAATCATTCACACTCTACAACATTAAACAACGCTCTTGATATTCTCGCCCACTTTCATACACATTTCAGTGGGTGTGACACGATAACTACGTCAATTCGTTCGGGAGTTATTGCGGTAACGGACGGATCTGGGGACAGAATATGTGATTCTATCCTAGGGCGAGCTAAAAAGTATAATTTTGTAATGTCTATTGTTCCCTATGTGGTATTGTACACTTCGTTTGCGTTGATAAGTAAGACTATAGTTACCTTAACGGAAATATTTCTAATAAGGATATAGTGAGAAAATAAATACTGAACAGGTATAATATTTACATTCATCCGGGTTACCTATACATATTTTCATAGCCACCTAATAATATGTTAATCTTCTTATACTGGTTCCTCTAGTAAAATGTTATTCGTAAACATCAATGCCTGAAAACTAATTACATTTTCACTAATTAATTAACTATTTATTTAACTTCATAATCTGGCGAAGCAAAGTATTTTAAAGTCCGAGTTCTTCGGTCTTCGAACTAAAATGTTCCCTAAAGACCACAAAACCTTGTCAAAGTATCGCTATATTCACTATAGTTATCGTCTAGAAAGACAGACAATGAACTTTTTCTATAAAGCTCCTTCCAAAAATTAGTACTATTCTTCGTACTATGTGAACGTGACCTTTTAGCAGTAGAAGATGCGAATACTGCTGCTCGGACGATGAGTTTTCAATGTAAAATGTTTTGGTCCTCCCCCATTGTGTGAGTATACTTGCGCCAGGAGAAGAAGGAGAGAAAGAGAGAGAGTGAGAGAAATGCAAGAGAGTCAAGTCAGACTAAACACATAGGAGGTAAGGATAAGTTGCGTTAATGAAAGTGATTCGAAGGGAAAGGCATGATATTACATTAACCTACGGAAGCGAAAGTTACATTTACATTGCACTTAATAGAATAGGATTGCACGGACAGAATTCGGAGAGACTGGATAAAGACGGGGCAGTAGAAAGTTGCAGGAGGAAATGAGTGGTAAAAATAGCTTGGCCCTCAGAAGTGGGTGAAAGTGCCTAAGTATTGTTAAAGAAGTGAGTAAGTAAGATAGCTGGTAAGATAGGGGCTAGGAGGGAATAATATTACAGTTAGTTTTCAGTAATCTTCACTGCTCCATTCTATTTTAAACAAAGAGGAGAAAGTTTCCATTTAATTCGCAGGAATCAAGTTTACTTATAAATGGGATTTCTTCGTGTCTCATTTGGAATCACCAGCTTGTCTAGTAGAGCCTTTTGGTTGGGTGAATTGTAATGCAATGGAATGTGTAATGCGAGGAGAATAGAGTCAGTGGACTCGATTGGGAGGAAAGCCTCAGTTCAACTTTCAATTTGAAACTCATAAATTTTGGTGGCGAAAGGAATCTTGCGAGCTATCTATTCACCAGTAAATGGATACGCTTTCTCTTTTACGCTTTCCAAACCAATCTCCCTTTCACATCTCCAACAAGATTTATTTATTTATACGAGTACACACCGAACGCTCTCCCTCCTACTTCTGCATCTCCACTCGGCTTAGGCCCACAGCTTACATTTCATCCTCTCTTCTGCACTCACACTCCCTACCCTAACTACTCACTACTGCTCTACATTCATACTCCCTGCACCAGCAGCACGCACGTTCTCCATGCATGCACTCCAACAACGCTGCATCTCCAATTCAGCAATGCAATGCAATAATCCCCCACTAACATAACATAACGTGTGTGACAACTAGGCCAGACGACCAGAGACCTAAAAGACACCACACACACACTCTCTATATGCTATCGTGTGTTATTTCTACTCAGAGTATAATAATAAATAGACGTACCTACCTGTATGCATATATTCACAGTTTTTAAAGTTTCTTACGATGATGTGCAAGATCAATAGCCGGCTTTTATGTTTTTCGATGTCGAATGTATTGATGATTACTTATTATAGTACCAGATAAACTCCATTTTTTCCTGAATGAAAATTTAAGATAAAAGGTATGGGCAGTGCATTTCCATACAGCTAAATTAAAATGCAGCTTGCAATAATAACTGACTTTAGGTACTTACTCTACAGTCCCTGAACTAGATTCCCATAATAATAATTCGTAATTAAATTACACTCCATAACTTTTTATTTTCCATAATGTTTTATTATGGGTATTAGTAAATCGAATGAACACCTGCATGTATAAAAATATCCAAGTAATGAATATATGAATAAATAAAATCGGTTTGTACTATTTAGTTTAGTTAATAAGGTGCACATTTTCTGTAGCATTTTTAAAAACGCTATAAATTCACACAATAAACTGCTCTAAAAATCCAGGATTTTTTAAATTCCTCAATATTATAAGAGGTAATGAAATGAATGACAGATTTAATAACAACCGTCAAATAAAAGACTCCCTATTGCTTTTAAAAAGTTGCAAAACATCAATTTCGAATTTCAATTGTCATTGGGCCAAAGCTTAATTACCCCATCTTATGGGACAAGTACTTACGCAAACAAGGTGTAACGAGATCCTCTCACATTTTACATCAATTTTTGGGACACACCATAAAAGAAATATAATACTTTTTTAATAATGTTCATTTTTGTTGCCTCTATCCTGCAGCTATTATTCACTACCGGTACTATTCTTACCTCGCTGCGAGAGCCGTTGTTTTTTTGTCTGTTGGGCTTGTCTCGAAATGTCAAACCGAGTTTAATATGCCATTATTGATCCTTCGGTGTGGCTATCGAGATAATTGGGCTTTCGGCCACAATAATAAAAAGAATTTTATTTGACCAATAGGCAAGGGTCCATGACAGAATATCCCTAATTATGAAGTCAATAGGGTCAATAGGTCAAAGGTCAAATCAATGTTTCTCGAAAACGG
>JAAAYG020025973.1:0-16898 GCA_009936455.2 Tomocerus minor | reverse complement strand
AATAAAGCGAGTTCTGCTTCGTACTTCCCAGGGAGGCTACGCAAATGTTTTTGATTTCGCGATTTCCCGGAATTAATTAAAAAATTATTTTGTTCTCAGGTAATTCATGGAGATTTAGCCACGAGAAATATTCTTATTACAGACAGTCTCTCTGTAAAAATAACGGATTTTGGATTATCTCGATATTTGTACGAATATTCCAACTATGTCACTAAAGAAAAGGTATAGATCTCACAAAACAAATCATTTTATTATTTGCATTCTAAAAATAAATACAACGAATTGCGCATGAGCAGAGTGACCCTGTTCCATGGAGGTGGCTTTCTATCGAAGCTATTCAAGATTCGAAATTTTCCACCCAATCTGACGTTTGGGCTTATGGGGTAACACTGTGGGAAATTTTCTCATTGGGAGAAACTCCTTATCAGGGCTTCTGTTGGGGAGAAGAATTTGTACAGGATCTCAGTAAAGGATATCGAATGGGAAAACCGCAATACGCGACTCTTGATATGTAAATCCTGTTGTGTTGTATAATCGAAAATGTTTTATTCCATTTAATAAATCAAAAAAGTCATAAAGTTCCTATAATTAATTAGTCACAATACAATGCTCGAATGCTGGAATAAAGCTCCTGGGGACAGGCCATCTTTCCAAGATATCTCAAATAATTTGCAAGAACTGCTGGAGAGAGTGGGCGTTTTTGTTGACGTAAGTCCATTATTGCAGATTATTAAAAGCCCCTTTTACACTATAGCTAAAGAAATATGTAGTTCCTTGTACCTGTGTATTTTGTGACTTTCTTTTAGTACGTGGAACCAATTAAAGCTGAAAATGTAACGACAGGTTCTCAAATTCCCGAAATTTTTGTTTCTGAAGAAGTTTGAATAAATCAAATCACTACCTAATATTGTAACACTAAATAGCATTTAAGTGGTTTAAATTGGGTGTGGATCAGTGACGAACAACGGAGCAACAGTTTTTGCGTATATATTCATGATGATGCATATAATAATAATATTCATAAAATAATATATAATATTGTGAAAACAACGACAGAAAAAGATAAATTTTCTCATTGCTTGCGCAAACCTAATTTTACTATCCCATCCAACAATAGTATCGCATTTAATAAATTATATGGTTGCAATTTCACCTAAAAATATTAGGATTAAACAAATGAGACGATAGTACATAACAAAAACAGACAGATGCTAATTGGCAATGAAAATGTAACATCCAACCGTTACTATCTCCCCTCGCACTCAGGCTGCGGAATAAAGCAGCCCGATAGCACATATTATAGGAGTACCAATTTGTGTGTGTATGCAGGTGAGGTAAAGGCAGGTAAGCTTCGCTATTGATTACTTTAATGACTCACATAACATAACATATCGATTATTTCCCCCCAAAACAAACTTCACTATTGCACTACTCTTACTCAACTACAACTCGGATAAGTCTGGGCAAATTCTGTTGACTATTCAGTTCAGGCTCGTAGTATATTTACTCAGTTCTGTTGCTCTTCAAGGAGGCAACCAACTAATTTCCAAAATATTTGGCAATACAATTCTTTAAAATGACTTCTTCCTCAATGCTTTGCATAAAACTCGGCCATAAAATCTTGCCTGGCAGAGTTACTGTTGGAGTTTATGATGGAAAGCAATCTTATTTCACGGCAGCTACTAATGGGGAAAGGGTAAGTCCTTGCAATAATAATAAACAATAAACTTGTCAAGTACAAAATAAATTCATATCTTGTCAAAAAGCACAAAAACCCTTTCTGCATTTTTCTGTTCAAGTGGGCATAGAATCTACTGTTAAATAAATTAATTGATTTCAGTATATCTCACTTAAGAATTTTCTGAACAGATTTTATTGTTACAACTTAAAAAGCCGGCAAACATGGTTCCAGGCAAGACAACAGAAGCAGTTGCTGAAGACATAACATTCTTGAATATTAATCAACCCATTTCTTGTATATGTGCTGGACAAATGCAGAAACATTCAGAGAGGTCATTTCTATTTGTGGGCACATTATCCAACATTTTTGGATACGATGTTGAAAATAATAAAGATCTATTTTTCAAAGAGGTACATATGTATAGACTTCTTGACCGCACATGCACCAATACACCTGTACACATTGTTGTGCATGTTATTACACCTTTACACTTACGCAGTTGGGATTTTTTATGAATTTATAATTTATTAGGATTTAATGAGAAAAATATTATTATCATCTATAACTTTTGTTGCAATGTACGTGATACAATAATATTATAAGGTTGTAGATGGAGTCAATGTAATCACGACTGGAACAATGGGTCGTCTGGAGACAGATAGTCCGGTTGCTATTGCAGGAGGTAATTGTTCACTGCAAGGTTTTGATGCAGAAGGCAATGACTGCTTTTGGACTGTCACTGGAGACAATGTTGGGGCTGTTGCCTTGTTGGACTATGATGGGGACGGAGAAAATGAGGTTTGCGGCATCTCAAAATAAATAATTAACGACAATACTCAAGCCAAAACAGAAAATTGAAATATTTTCAAATAGATGGTAGTCGGTTCTGACGATTTTGACATCAGAATATTCAAGGGAGACCAAATAATAGGAGAAACTTCAGAAACGGACGCAATTTCATGCATAGCATCAATGCATGGAAATGTATTCGCCTATGCTCTCGTGAATGGGACCATCGGGGTCTACGAAAAACTTGTTCGATTGTGGAGGATCAAAGTGAATAATATTTACATTGAATACGATTGAAAATTACGAAAATATGCACGAAAAACCCTTAGCATTTAATTTCCAAAATATTTGTGACTTTTAGTCTAAAAATCATGCCATTGCCATTTGTGGCTTTGATTTTGATGGGGACGGAATTCCAGAACTTGTAACGGGATGGAGCAATGGGAAACTCGATATCCGGAATATTAAAAATGGCGAAGTTCTTTTTAAAGATAATTTTAACAATCCCTTAGCCGGAATTTGCGTGGCCGATATTAATTTGGATGGGCGCATGCATTTAGTTTGCTGCGACACCGAAGGGGAATGTAAGAATTTTTCTGCCTATTTCCTTTCTTCATTGAAAAGTGATGAAACATTCAATAATACTATGTCATTTTCTACAGTGAGAATATATCGGTCGAATAGCCATGATGGTCGGATGATGTACATTTCTCCGAATGTTGAGCAAGAAGCAGTTCGGGAGCTGAGTATGAAAAAACATCATTTGATGCTAGAATTAAGAAACTACGAGATTGGGAGTCTAAAGAAAACGCCTGCAATAGCTGATCCAAGTATTTCTTCGGATAAGCAACGGAGTGTGGGGGCTATTCCTGTAACTAAATCATTTGATCTCTCTCAAGACTCAATGCATAGATAGCCTAATTATTGAAACTTTTAATAATTATTACTTTTCTTACTGTTTTTTCAATGAATGATTTAAATAAAAATATATTTTTAATGATTTTAAAGACGAAGACGCAACTTCAAACTGCATTTGCTATAAATATGGGATCGGATGATAAACTGGTAAAAGATTTTTAAATAAAAAAACGCTGAATTGATAAAAATCCTAATTTTTGCAATTTGCTTTTTAGCCTTTTATCGAAATCACACTTACTACTAACAATGACACAACTATACGAGCAGCACTGATATTTGCTGAGGGTATTTTTCAAGGAGAATGTCACGTTGTTCATCCAAAGCAAGACTCTCTACAAACTAAAATCACTGTTCCATTGATTCCTCCGAAAAATGTCATCGTCGATCTTCATATAAAAGTTTAAGCTGTTCCATATGTTGAATTATTCTTATTCAGATGAGAAAAGAATTAAATAATAAGCTTTTCGAATTTAATGTAGGCTTATGTCGGATATAAAGACAGTAAACATTTTCATGTGTTTGAAATGACGAGACAACTCCCAAGATTTGCGATGTATGCTTTGTGTAAGGATCATGATAAATCTGATATCTCAAGCTTTGTCCGCTTGCCTATACAAGAAAGACCTACTAGGGTGAGAAAATTAGGAAAATTGTATATTTATAGTAATAATTGCTAAACACATATTTACATAAATACAATTAATAGCAAATATTGATAACTTAATAATATTTAATGTTACACAGATCTGTATGTGGCTCAACCAGAACTTTCTTCTGGCAGATGAGCTGGAATTTAAAGGTTCTTTTAGTGTTTCATTTATTTCCCTTCGAAATCACCAAGAACTGAACATTGAAGTTGAGTCTTCAGGGGCGACCACAATTAAAGGACCGGATATGGATCTATCCGGAGATCTTGTACAAAGCCTATGTCAGTTTTTAAATGTGTCGGATTTAGAGGTAAATTGTATGACACTCTTTCTTGACTATTTAGTACTCACAGTAGTTAAGAATCTAATTAATTAGTTTTTATTTATTTATACTCTCCAATGCTATTACAGACTGAAGCAGATTTTCCCGAAGAAGTAGCGCAGTTAGATATGCTGATACGAGCAATAGAAGACTATCAAGAGAGTAACGACAGACTTGGTGCTGATATCTCAGATCAATCTGGCATTATTAAAACTCTACTAATTAGAGCTGAAGACGCTAGAATGATTGGTGATATGTAAGAAAATAAATCCAAGGAATTTTACACGAATCAAAACTCTACATTGTTTATAAAATATTGTCTGTATATTATGTCCACCAGGAGGGGAATGAGAAAATGGTACATGCAACTCCAAGAAATAAATCGGGCGCTAATTACTCAACATCAAATTCGCTGCACAACAAATGAAAATGTTACAGAGTCGATAAAAACAGTTAACCAGATTGTCCAAAGAGCAGCACGGCTCAGAGGTAAATAGTTCCCATTCCACTTATAAAGTTTGGCATTGACACATTGGCATTTTTGAAGAGAAAGTAACGCTAGATATTCTCTTCTAAAAAAACTTTATGAATGAAAGTTGTCAAAGATTAGCCAAATACCAAACCACCACAACCCAAAATTATTAATAGTTAGGGATCCTAACAACTTTGGCAAATGATTTCATTGCTTTACATACATGAGTGCAAGTATGAAAAAGAATTCGCACATGTACATTGTTGTGATTTTCCCTTTTTAGTTGGACGACCCAAGGCCAATGTGATAACTGCTTGCAGGGATGCGGTGAAAGCAAGAAATATTGAAACTTTGACTCGTATTATTAAATCCGGAGCTAGTAATTAGAATTGGAACAGGGCGGGTTGAAATCAACTCTGCAGTACTTGTGTACTACCAATCAATCAATATTAGCAGTTATTACAAAACATTAATATTGTTATAAACCAAAGTATTACATTTATTCCTTTCAAAAACGAAATCTGTGCACTGACTTTAATCCTTGGTTCACTTTGACACATTCTGTATGCATGTTTTGATAAAATACAACAATACAATACATGACAGATATACAGTTTTTGATGTTGTAACATTTATTAAGACTACCGTTGCGATCGATCATACATAATTTTTCTACGGGTGCCCAATACAAATTTTATGTGATAAAAATGTTTAATACAAGTGGCACAGAGGGAAATAGGACTCCCCCTAATTCAACGTGCACCATGCATTTCATTTCTAATTTATTAATTCTTTCATGCAATTTCATGTTCAAATAGACAACAAAAACTCGAGCTGTACGCTCTTTAGTTGTGATCTGTAAAGAGATCTTTTGCCAATTAGTTCGGAATTTTGGATTAGGGTGAGTCAGAAATTCTACTGTATCACTGATGTATTGTATCCACATTATTCATACATAAGTGAGTAGTGATACTATTACCGTCTATCGTTAACTTTGGAATTGATTGACTGTTTGATAAACTATGTTTATATAAAAAATCATTATCAATAGAAAAGATAAGTCAAGCCATTCGTTATTGACTGGGAAGTAGAAAATCTGAAATTAGTGGCAGGTGATCAGACGGTGTTTTAAAATTCGGTAGCGAAACTCTAGCTTCAGTCGTTTCAGTCAGAGTTGCCAGAATAGTTTTATCCGGAGGTGGATACGTTTTCAGCAGCTTTACCTTACTGGGTTGATAGAAGATATAGTCGATACACCCTTCGAAACACATGGTTATGTTAGTTAACATTTCATCCGTGTTGGCATTGATTATATTCAAATTGTGTTGGAAATCTATTCCTGGAATTAGCTGTTCTGTCTCATCTGTAATGCAATAAAAAATAAAATACAGCAAAAATTGTAAATAATCCTCAGAGTTAGGGGTGGTTATTATGAATTTTCCCATCCACCCATTCCCCAAAAAACATAGATGTTCAAAAAAAGATCACCGGATCGGAAGCTCCATCTGGTGACAAAAATTATATATTTCGGTATCATTTTTCGCGACCTATTTTTTCGTAGTGGTCCCACTTAATTTTCGAAAGTAAATACCCGCGACGTTCGTCGCCGCGTCCCAAAATAAAAATACTAACCATCCCCGCTCAGAGTATATAATATTATCCAGGTTTTGTGGTGCTGTAGAGAATTATTTATAAGCCAAATAAAAGATTTGACTTACGAGAGAACCAGTCGTCATCGTCGCCATTGATTTGCCCTGATACCAATAGCCTAAAGGAGCTAAAGGGAGGAGTACAGTTGAAATCTCCACAGAAAATGAGAGAAATATTTTTGCTAGGATTTTCAGCTTCCAATTTCTTAATAGTTGATTGAATATAGTCAACGCAGGTTATTGTTTGAAGTAGTCTTATGTGGTCTGCATCGGGATGATAATAAAGATGTGTATTTGCTGGATAAACATAAAGAATATTGTAAAATATTGTTATCAATAATACTGAGATCATCTGAATGTACTGTATATTATTATTAAATCAAAAGAAAACTTACCAACTACTAAAAGTAGATTGGGATTGGCTTTTGACTGCACTACACTCACTTGCAAAACTGTATTTCGATCTTCTAAACGTGTGATCAAGGCAGCATTTTTTGACAATGTTGATTCCCACAATGGTAAACTTTTCATATGTTCCAATATGAATACTGTTTCGGAGGACAAGAGCGAGAACTTATCTTTTTTGAAAAATGTTGCGACTCCTTCCTTCGTTTTTCCAACTTTACTGCTAAATGCACCTTCGTAATTACCATAAAGGGTTAAGAATGGCTCGAAATTCCCCTATAGAATTAATGAAAGAAAATTTTATAAGCGATTATTATTTATGCGTGATAAAGGAATTTGTATTCTCGTTTTCTGATTAGATTAAATTACCAACCTCATAATATTTACTATCAACTTCCTGTAGGCAGACAATATCACCATTGTATGAAAATATTTCTTGGTTTAACAGCGGTAGACGGTAATCAATATCTAAACTAGTTGCAGGGCTATTTACAAACCACTCCGGAGTAGCATAAGTGTCAGCCAAACAGTTATAAGAAACAACCCTTGTAAAACTTGGATCATCTTTTTTCGGATCTAGTCTGGATAGTCTTTCGTGGAAAATGAGATTTTTAGCATACGGTGTACACACTGGTTCTGCAGTTTCAACGGAAACTGGAATTCCGAAACGAAGACCATCTGATGGTGTGCATGTGAATCGTAGGAAACTTCCGACAGCTTCTTCAGTTGGAAAATAAATAAGATCAGAATGAATGCACGTCTCCACCTTCTCCGGTTCCATTTTAATAGATGATTTTTTTGGCTCTTTCCTTTTTTCCTTGACAAGCTCCCATTCAAATTTAGATTCTTTTAGAACAAAATTTTTGGTCGCTTCAATTTTTACTGGGAAAATTGGGAATCCCGCCATAGCTTTTTTAATTTTCATTTGAAATATCTCCGGAGGATTAAAATCCACTTTAAAAATATCATCGCCGATTTGTATCTTTAAGACATTTAAGTTGTTCACTCCATTTTCCAGAATCTCTAGCATGGTATCATCATTCGCTTCCCTCTCGTAGACAAAAAGTTTTACGTCTCCATTGAAGTTCTTCACCTTCTTGGTAATATTTGTAGTTAATCGCTCTTTAATAGCCTGAACTGTTTCAGAAACTGCTCGGTCAAAGTTGAATAATCGTCCATTTCTTAATATTTTCAATTTAAATCTTTCTTCCCCGGGCTGGTATTGTAAAATAGCTGAGTTTTGGCTCAGACATCGTACGCTATTTGCCAATATTTCGGATGGTGATTGTGACAATACCGGATTTTCGAGCAATCCAGCCATTCTTCTGACTAGTAGATGAGAAAAATACTTCATTCAGACAATCTATCTGAAATCATTCGAGAACACAAATAGTTCCATAATGTCAGTTAGTCAAGTCACCCAGTTAAACCAAGGTAAGAAGTTAGTTAGGAGAGTTAGGACCAGGAGTTCTTGTAAAGGTACGATAATTTTTGTCCCAGATTTTGGATTCATACTTGTAGTTTCTTAAGTAGTCATACAAAAAACAAGAATAATGGTAAAAAGAGACTTACAGAGTAGAGTTGATGACTTGCAGCAAACTGAATGACGGGGATATATTCCACCTAATCTATGACGAAATTTTGCGAAATATTTTTTGAGTCTGTTCAAAAAAACAGCAAATCAATGGAGGTATTAGCAAATCAGGGTCTGAGGAACTGGAAACCGGAGTATAAATGAACATGTGAGAATTGAATCTTCACAGCAGTCAATACGAAATGTTTATCCCGCCGCTGTAAGATACAACACGGCAGTTTCAAGGAGTAGACTCAAAACTCAGCCAACCCACGATACCATGATTTAATGCCCCATGATTTTTTGCAAGGAGAACCTGATGTACGTGAATTTGTGATAGGTCGTTTTGGGATTTGGGATGGTTGGTATAAATATATTATTACTATATGTTATGTAAATGTACCAACATAGAGGCTTACTTGGCTATGTACAAGGTTAGTTTACCTTTGCTACGTAACATTAGATGTTCACATCTTCACATAATTTAATTTTTGTAGCATAGCTATTCACTATTCACAGCTTCAACTTGTGTATCCTAAGAAGCAAGTTCACTTAAAATCACTTCTACACTTTGCAGTCACCTTCAACAGCCATCTCAGATTAGGCTCCAGCTGTATATCATCACAAAGAGACATAAAATCATTATACTTAATAAAAACACATTTGATAATCGTTAAAAAGTTTAAATTTGTTTCTTTTTTGGTTTTCTACAAACTAATTAAGGAATGCACATACATGCTATAAACACATTTTAACATCTCATAGTTAACATGTAAGTTACACCATTCAGATCTGACAGCAAATATACATAGAGGAAAACTTTGGGAATTTGGTTGACGGATGTCGTAGTTTTCTGTTTGTGTAAGTGCCAATGTACATCGTTATCTGTGCTTTGTTTTTCCGTGTGTCATCTTGTGGAGAAATAACTTAATTTATTGCTTTTCTTCATCTCTTCCGAATACACACATATTTAAAAGTTGTTGTCCCCTGTTTTTCACGAAATTAGCCCTTTACACATAAAATCGTATACCTTACACCCATGAGAAACTAAGTAATTACAGCTGTTGCTGATGTGTTAATTAAAATTGACATTTGGCTTTCATTTCTGGATTTAAGTGTAAGTTCAGTTGAGCATTCTTTAAAAATATTTATGCACTTTTGTATATGAAGTGACGTGTTCTTTGACTAAATTTTAAGGAGATCAGATCATATAAATGAAATAACTTCGTTTAGCACTAAATACAAATAATTATTGCAAATATTGAGTGCAGTTGATTTTTCAGTTAGCCATATATTCACAAAATAATGGAAACAATATTTTTCTGAAAAACTATATCGTTTTTTGTATTCGCACAAATATTGCTGCAGACAAACCATTATAATCTTAACTCTGATTTATTTATATGAATATTAATTTTCATGACTTTTGTATCATCCTAATAGTTCACTGAGAAAGTAATCGCTGAATTGAACTTGGAGCTGAAGAGTTAATGAAAGATAGCACAGTTATTGTTGATGCGCTTTTATTTCTGTGTGCCAACGCCTAATGCAACAATACAGGATTAAATGAAGCAACTTCTTCACAATCTCAAAAACGAGAAATATAATATAGAGTCTAACAAGACACAGGTGAGATAAAATCACATTTATTCCTTATTGTTCTAGTGTGTTTTTTCAAAGTTTGGAATATTTATCTCAGGAATATCCGTGTTACAATTATGAAGTTCTCATTTTACAAATATTCATTAAATACTCTTTAAATTCTCATTATGTAAATGAGAATTTAATTTTCATTTTAGTAGTTTTGCTTAACAACAAGTACTCAAGGCTTATATTAACTGCATGTATGTATGTGTAATTTGTAACCTGTAGAAATTTACAATTGTGAATTCTGTTTTTGAGTGCATGCAAATTGGATTCCGTTATTCCGTTGTAATCGTAAAGTATTATCTTGGAAATGAATATCCTCAAGTGCCCTTATACGAACTATAATGAATATGTAGTAATATAATTGTGTTCACACATGCATCCTTTGGTTTAAATATTCTACAAAAGTCTCCATTATTATTAAAAAGGCTATAAAGGGAGTTTTATTTCCGGGGAGTGTGAATTTAATTGGCGGTAATGGTTCGTTTGAGTGAGATGTAGAACTCTGATCCGTCACTTTTGATTAATGGAGGTCAACAACTGTCGAAGTGTTCCTTTCATTTTGTAGACGTATGTACTTTTACCTTTTTCATCTCCTTGGAGGATTCTCAGCATCTTTGTCTGACAGGAATTTGCGACTTTAAATAGCCATATTAAATTAATATTGTATGGAGAAGGCGCAGCGAGAAGTACTATGCTGCATTGCAATGAAATTGGAGACGCAGGTCGCGTGTCATTATCACTCTCGTTTATTAGTAAGTAAATAAAGATATTAGGTCACATAATAATCTCATAATAGGGCAAGGACAAGTTAATGTTTAATGTAGCGACTCGATCATCGACTGCTTTGTAGACGATTGTAAGTGTTCAGTTCTTGTAGTAAACTATCTCACTGTTTGTTTACATTACTGAATCAAGTTACACACTATCTGCCTTTTCTATGCTAGGTACCTACTACAAGGGCTAAGTGCATTTAGAAAAAACTATTGGCTCTCTTACGCTCTTTAATTACTTTTGCAAAGGAAGACTCCTTTTGCCGTTTATACATTAGCACTCAGCTCCTTTCCTAAATGACAAACAAAGTAAATAGCATTTCGTTTCTACTTGCCAATGTCTACATGTCTTAACTTCTTAGGTAGCTAAGTTAAGACATTCTCGTTTCTGGTACTTTGACTTATAAGCAAGTGCTTATATACTGCAGACCTTGGTTCGGTATAGATTTACTGACAACACAAACTAACTATATAAGATCCCAGACTTGAACATATTTTATATTCAGATTTTACTGATCTTTTTTTCGCTATTATATTACTATTGTACTGTTTTGTCGTGCATGACTATTTCAGACGCACCTATAATAATCAATATATAGGCTACTATACTACTATAATTGTGATAATTAATTAGAAATTATCATTTTACAGCGTTTACATCTTTTTCAAAAGAGTTCACACAATTTTCAGACATGCAGACATGTTAAAATATATAAGTTGACTGCCAACAGCATTTTTACATTTTTTTCTGTTGTGAATGATACCAGGTATTTACTCAACTTACAAAAACATAAAATGTATATATATTATATATATAAAAAATTTAAGCATAGATTTTTTATGCATGTATTACTTAATTTTATAATTTTCGTTTTCGTTTACTTGACAAGAATGTTGTTAAAATTAAAAATATTTCCCAGTTTTTATTATTCATACGCCAATTTCAGTGATTCTAAGGCTATCGAAGTAGATACAATTACTTGTTTCAGCAAAAGAAGTGAACATTTTAATTATAATGGAAAATGATTATTTTCCAAAATAGCTGAATGAACAATTGAAAACCAATGAAATGGTTTTTACGATTATTTTATTATGTGTCTAGTATTTCAAGAAAAACTCCCTTCGCTTTTGTTGGCAGGAAGGTTTTGTATGACAAATCATTATTCTCCGTTCCTTGTATACACATTATGTAAACTGTAGAGTAAACATGCTATTGCTATTATATAGCTACCTATAGACTTTTGCTCGATTAGCAATGGAAACATGCTACACAATAAGCCATGCTAATAAATTGAAGTAATGTCACGCTATGTCTCTAGATGCACGTAACTGATTCTTTGGAAAGAGAGTGATTGTCAACCATAGTGTAGTTAGTATATCCAACTCCGTGTCATAGGAAAAAAACTTGTTTCCAACTCAAGGAAACTTTAAGTGTCATGTCATAAGTCGTAACCCAAATGACATATTATTATAGCATAGCATTGCATAGTTAACGGTGCCCCAGCAAAGAAGTTTTGATTCGAATGAAATAATAAAACTTTGTTAATCTGTCAGTCGCATATTTGCATATAACAAGAGAAGCCCGGAATAAGGATTGGGAAGAACACGATGTTAGTACACGAGGCAGAAATTAAATAAAGTTGAGCAGATGCTGTGAAGTGTGATTAATTCCGTCCTAGAGCATTTTCCGTTGAATGTATAATTGATTTGTTTTTAATAGGCAAAACACACAGGACATGCTTAAATAATTTAGCTCCTTCATTTTTTACCTTGGGCATGCGATGATTTAGCGATCATGTTATTCTGTGGCTATTCGGTCGCTGCTCGGGGTGTATGGTGTTGTTGTTTTACTTTATGCCGCATGTACATAGGTTGACTTGCATTGAAAATGAGTTAATGGGTTATGTTATAGCAAAAAAGTTTACTTAGGCCAAAAGCTAATCCTAGTATTCTGAATATTGTAGGTATATAAATAAAATGAAGGCGAAAAGGCACAGTGTATGATATGATGTCTGTGATGATAGCAAGCAGAGCTCAAGTCTCTGAATATTTTATTTGTGCTACATAATAAATGAAAACAAAAGTGCTTTGCTATGCTATGCGAACTTACAATAAATTAGCAATAGGAATGAATGGTGATTGATCTATTGTAAATGCAAGGAGGCAAGAACTGCTAATTGTCAGCCCTGTTATTTTCCACGTAGAGTATATCGTGCCATTTTATTTTCTGCATAGGTGCATGTATAAATGTGTTGTAGAATTTAGTGGAGTTGTGTAGCATTGACTAGTTAGGGCATAGGAGACTTAAATATCTTACATAAATAAAACTATATAATAATCTGTAGTTTCTGCTGTAGCTCGTGTGTAGGGAGATAGGATCTTATAAATGGGATCCAGTTTGGATTTGGACTAGCGTGAAGGCCAGGCCAAGTGCATCAGTGTCAGTAGAGTGAAGTGAATGTAAGATGTAATTGGTACGCTGCGAATTACCTACTTGTGTACTTGTACTTTTAAAAGCCTCGCGTATATCAACCAACTCACTTTAGGTGTCTTAAGAACAGAGATACTCCGTCCATATTCCTACTTCTTCAACAAATATAAGATAGAGACTTTAGCTATATAGCCACATCACATCTTGAACATGCTTAAAGGTAGTGTGTAAATGGTGGCAGTTCCTTGGACGACTCCTATTCACTTCACTGTATGTGTCTCTACCAACTCTGTAGAAAATACATTTTGTGTTCTGTCGAGCGTATAGCGTAAAATCTAAAATCTTATATAAACATATATAGGTAGGTACCTATATACATGTAATATATATCTAACCCATGTATATAATATACGCTCTATACTATTCTCCTAAAAGAACTAAGATCTCGATAGAGGTGTACGTATATAACAATAATAATAATAATAATAAGGTCCTGTATAATGATATTGTTAGATCTACTTCTCTGTCTTGTTTTTCTATGGGAAAAATAGGATGGAGCATAATAAGAAGTCAACGTAGAACAAGACGTAATGCGTCCGCATTACGAACGTGCATGTCCTATTTTAACAGGATAGGACAAAGTGGCAAGTGAAAGGATTTTTGCATCTTTTCTGTCTGTAAACAAAGTGGAATGTGCACGGCAATTGTATTGCGATGGAAGGATTAGGGGATTCAACGTCTGCTCTTCAGACATTAGATGCGTGCTCACATTTACACCGCTCCATTATGGTGTAGCACAGAAACTTTGAAAAATAAAGTTAGTGAAGAGCAAGGGATTATATTATCGTTGTGCATTCACTCTTCTTCTTCTCCTGGCCTGACTCAGCCTGGAAAGGTAACAAGACAAAAAAATTATCCTCCCTATTTTTTAGATTCGACTATATTCAATATTATTAAGGATTCCATTGGCTCAATTCATCCTTTCGTATAAATCTCCTGCCGATACCTACCTTTGTATAACTACAGGATGTTTTTGTAAATCTTTTGCCATATTACTTTCCCCATGTAAATAAAATTTATCTTTTTTGGTCTAGGTACTTCATTTTACTAATTCCTTTTGGTTGTGATTACTATAATGTACAAATGTCTATAATTATTTTAATTGTGTATTAATATTATTATACTATTGTTAATTTTCTATTTTCAAACAAATGACGATGAAAGGAAAGTTTGTTGTGTTGGGGAAAATGGCGGGAACATAATTTTAGAAAGCCACTCGAGGGCCAAAGAAGAGATTGGATGTACTTGGAGAAAGTTGTATGGCCAAAGATAAAAAATCCCTCTGTAAAATATCTAGGAGTGTATTCGGTGTAAGTGTCTTCAGTGAAGTTCCTGTAATAGGATCCTTCGTGACGTGAGGTTGTGAGTTGTGAGTCTGTGAGTGTAGCATTTCCTGTGTGGCATTAGTCGGGAACCTTCGGCATTTGTTGGGCCGGATGGCAATAATTGGATTTATGGACACAATTTCATTTCCATGTAAATGTACCTGCTCTGCTCCTCTAATTTATTCAGTTAGCATCAGTATCTGTTATTCTTTTCTCTCTGTCAGCTGCTGACTGTGCTGAGAAAAAGGGAAGTTGCCGACCTGTGCCACTCTTTTCCTCTCTCACTCCAATCCACAATTCTCAACCACCTATTCATTGAGCATGGAGCGATGAAGCTGAATCCTATTCGGGAATCCTGAACTGGAGCAGAGCTAGTGTGGAGATTTCCCCTTGAACGAGTTGGTGGATTGAGGTTGTTCTGTTCGGATCGGACTGAAGTGAAAGAATAGGACTAACTTACAGAGAAAGAGATTTAATAGCATTTAATCAATGTCTCCGGTTATTGCAAAAACTACTCACAAGAGCTAGGTACATTATTTATATGCCTCACTCAGTTGTGTGCCGACTGCCGAGTTAACTTAGTGGTTATCAGTCCGAGTGCGATAGTGCAGTGCAGTTTCTAGACTAATGGACTCCCAATTCCGAGTAAATATTATTATGACATTTTCCATGTGAAGGATTTGCACTTCGGACTCCTTGTGGTTAAGGTCAATTTGTGTACAGTTTTTTTCGTTGATTATGGAACTCTGACATGATTAGCCCGTTTGATTTCTACTGTTTCTACTCGATTAGGTTCTGTGACCGAAATAGTTCTTTTCGCTAGCTATTAGCTAGTAGAAACATGAATTTCAACCTGGGTACATAACAAAACTATTTTTGCACATTGCACCGTGGCACACATACGTAGTCCCGCCCGGAATCTCTAACGAACTTAATTTATGCAGGGCTCTAATTAACACTTCTACGAACTTTTCTTTCCTCGAATGAATATATTATTACTTTCTGTACATTTCTTTGTTTTGTGTTTGACTAAGAATTACGGGCACTTGTTTACATAGGATATAGTAATTTAAAAGTAGGTAATGTAAACAAAATTATATGGAATTTTTCTCAGAGCAGTTAACGGTAATTGCTATTTAATGTGATTCTTTGGTGGATAATCGATATTAATCGGGGATAAGTCAAGGTACACCATGTAAACGTGCATATAAACATGGTTTGATAGACATTAGATCTCAATCGCATGCACTTTTAGCATTAATTTTGTGTACGTAGTAGCACAGTAAATACAGGGATAGTCTCTGCTAAATTGTGCAGGGAGAAATGCAGAATTTTTGATGAACGCTAATGGGAAAAACGTGCAAAACGGATATAAAATAATTGAGTAGTGCCATCAGAAGTTGTAATTGTTTTAGAACAGTGACTGTGACCTAACAACGCTACGTGGCATAAGTATAATAATATTCCTATTGTTATGTAACGATGACCCTGTAGTTCACCTAATGCTGCAGACTGCCGAAGGTTTTTCTCATCGCAGAACTGTTTCAATTTCAATGCCAGTTTTACCGTCGTCAGTTGCACAACTGACTACGATTCTCCTCTGGTGCAGGTGATGACGTTTAACTAGCAAGGTTATTTACCTTTTTCTTAAACCTCTTTGGAGAATTAAATTCATTTGGAATCCCATTTAAAATCTCTTATTTGTCTATAGTCCTCCAAACGGACATCTCCACAGTGCAGACAGTGCTAGTGCTATAGGATTTCTTCTGCTAAAAACAACTCCAGATTGTTCTCAGTTCCAGACGTTTAGAGCTCGACTTATATACATCATTAGCGGTTTTCCGTCAGCAAACGTAGGACTACGACATGCTCGTGTTTTTTTTTTCCAGCTTTCTGCGTAGTACTTCTAGAATGTAACATATGGGAAAAAAATGGGCCGGTAAGTGGAGTTGAATAAGGTTTCGGTATCCTTGAGTTACTATACTTCTCTGTTTGCCTTTTCAAAGGAGTTATTAGATTCCCTTTTATATCCTCCATAGTAGCTATCGGATCCTCGAATAGCCTCCTTGTCCAATTAATTACAAATAGCAATGTATTAAGGAACCACTTGAGAATTGTCAAATTGTCATCCTCAGTGGCCACATCGGGCAACTAGCTTAAGCTGAAGATGAGCGGATTAAAGATAATCGAAAGTTAAACTCATTCG
>JAAAYG020025950.1:34224-47795 GCA_009936455.2 Tomocerus minor | reverse complement strand
TAAGAAAGAAATAGCATCTACTCTAGCGACATCGTTGCACGCATGGACCAGTTGTAAACATTAACTAAAGTCTAACTAATATGAGGAAAGTAACGGGAAACGTTTGGGCAAATATCAAAAAAGTTCATACCACTTATAAAGTATTAGCGAGGAAGGTTTGTGTCGTGTCGTGACATTATTTTATATGACTGCATAAATTTTCTATAGGCCGAAAGAAATATTAAGAAGAATCCAAAGGAAAGTCCATTCAATAGAAATAGGATAATAAACTTTCTCATTTTAAGCTGCCCATCAACAACCGTTGATCCTGCTGCACTTGGACGACTGTTCACAACTTTTTATGGCACAAGGTCTACATTGCAGCCCTTTACTTAATCTTGTAGTATTCCTCTCTCTGAGTATAAGAAATATAAAGTAACAACTTTTTGGCTAGGAAGTTACCAGCTTTCCAACCATCCAATTGTCAAAAATTGTTCTGATTTCTACTGTTGTTTCTATTTGGAGTCTGTCTTGAAAGGAACGTTGACATTGCACTCTGCACTTACAAACATGACGATAATTCCTTCCAAAATGAAGTTAAGTTTGACGGGGAGAGATTGCTCTTAAGAAACCGTCACAATAATTTTCAATTTCAACTTTTTTAGCAATAAAAAGTCAGTACGAAAAAAGACAGGTAGAAACCTCGTTTACAGTAAATGCTAGCAATATTTGTCATTTTTAGTTTTGGGTGTGGAAAATTGGATTCTAAATTTAAAACGGTCGTATCTAGAAACCAGAAAATAAAATGGCAACTAAGTAATAAGTAATAATTGCCTTATTATCACAACATTTCGACGGAAATTAAACTATTTGTGATGTTTTCCAAAAAGGAACATTATGGCTAGCATTTAGGAGGTTTCCAACAGCTTGTAGGAGAACGATCACGACGATGTTCAGTGCTGTGTCAATTACTTTAGATAAATTTTAATTCCTAAACAATAGGAGAACTAAGAGCGCTTCGATTGTTATGAAAACCGTTTGTAGAAAAGAATATCAAACATAATTTTAATATAGACGATATGTGAGAAAGACGTTGACTAAATATGAATAATTCATTACCTACTCATCATAGCCATTCATCGTAAATATATGCGTCCACTTAATTCCGATATTACAAAAATCAAATAACCAAAAAATAATAATATTATAGATTGAACACCTTTCTGTCAATGTATTGCAAGGAAAGACGCCTTCAAGAAATTTTAATATTTTTCAACACTTTCTAATTAAGCACCACAAGAAATAATTTCGTAAATATTTTCAATTCATTTTTTGGTTCCCGATTAGCTATTGTATCCTAAAATATCAAACAGCTTACTATTTGTATTGGTCAAGTAATCATCATGCTCAAGAAGTTTAAATCTAATCATTACGAACAGCAAATTGACTATAGAGAACTAATAATATCTACACTACAAAACGCATAATTGAACGAATAATAAATGATACTGGTTTTGAGAATAATCAGTAATTGGCGTAATTCAGTAATGGTAATTCATAGTTAAGTGATAGCGCTTCATAATTAATTAATTAATATCATGCACTAATATTTGTAAACGATACATTAAATGTATTTCCTACTGAGCGACGTCTCGTCCTAGAACTCGTACTCCTTGCGAAATATGTTCTAGTCGTCCTAATTTTCTTCATCTGAAGAGTCAGAAGTGTCGTCTCTAAACAATCCAACGACTGCAAACAAAGACGTCCTTTCGAATCTGGTTAAAAAACTAGATCTTAAGGATGTCCCTGGCAATTGCGACCTTCTGCGTCCATTTTCAGCTGCAATCACCTACAGTAAGATAATATCATAAAATATATTTTAGGTTTTAATTAAATGAGATTCCCTCCTATCGTGAAACGTTTGTAGACGATTTGAGTAAAAGTAAAACGTTTGCATTACGTTGAAACAAATACAATTTCATTTACTTGCCAGAACAAAAAAAAAATCATACCTAAATAACTCCTGGCTATCTTGCCACGTATGCAAACACAAAAACAATAAAATTAACAAAAGGCACTTTAGTCGGCAACGGTAGGGTGGGGGGTAAAATAAATTTAACTTACATTGGAGTTGTCCGCAGGTAGCATTTCGTCCTCTGAAGAATCAGAAGCGTCATCCCCAACATATCCATTAATTGCTAACCCCGCCAAAGAAGTTCTTCTGAATCGGGTGAGAAAACTAGGTCTTGAAGATGTTGCCGTCAATTCCACACTGGTGCTTTCATTATCAGCTGCTGTCCCCTACAATCAGACATTATCATAAAATATATATTAGTTTTTAATTTAATAACCTTCTGTTCAATTGTTAAACGTTCGTAGACCTTTTGATTTAAAGGAAAACTTTTGTAACGCTTTTATAAAAAGTATTGCTAATGCCAGATGACAAAAGATTTAACTCCATATTTATAATAAATATCTACTTGCGTACTTGCACGGCATGCAAAACGGGAAGGGCAGGAATCAAAAGTGATTTCACTTACATTAGAGTTGTCCGGCGGAGACGTTTCCAAACTTTCCAACTCAACTTCATCATTTCCAGGCCTGAGCGAAGTCTGCGTGCCAAGGGAATGGCTGATTGCACTGGTCTGTACAAAAATGAATCACAATTGGCAATAAGTTTTATTATTCAAGGAAGTAAGGATTTTTGGTTGTCAACGGAAGGGTGAAATTAATAATAATTTTACTTACAATGGAGGTGCCAGGCGGAGTCGCATCCAAATTTTCTTCCTCTGACGAGTCAGAAGCGTCATTCCAAACAGATCCATTGATTGCGAATTCCGCCAATGAAGGTCTTCCGAATTTGCAGAGACAACTAGGTCTTGAAGATATCGCCGTCCAGTCCACACTGCTACTTCCATTATTAGCTGCCATCACCTTCAACCAGATATTATCATAAAATATGTTTTTAATTTAATGGGATTCGTCACCCAAAAATACAAAAGCGTGTTACAACTAGTTCCGCAAATGACGCTGCTAGCACATGAAATGTGGACAAAAAATAATAAGTATTGACTTACAAAAAAAAATAATAAGAATTGACTTACAAAAAAATTCTCTGAGACGATATTCCTCCAGCAAAATCTAACCAAGAATCTTGCGATTATCTACTGTGTTTAGCTTTTGTACTTAGTAATTAATGTCGGGGTGAAAAATGAGACGTTGATCAGTCGGTGGACAAAACGATACTGAAACAAAAACCATGAAGCCATTCAATATCTAGGCATTTATTGCTAGCACAGCTTAGGTACAGTGCGCAATCGTAGTCAACCAAGCAATACTGAAAAGCCAGTGCTCTAAACTCAGCACTTAATAGAGCGAAGACACGAGATTGTTGTCACTCTACATCTATCAGTACGACATTAATGATTTTGAAAGTTTAGAAACGATTTAGTAACGATTTCTTTGAAATGGTACCGCAAGGTACGGGTACAACTTGTTAACTTGTGTTAGTTAAAAAACAAGTTTAGTCTCTCTGTTCTGGTCGACGTTTGTGAAATGTCCACAAAAACCTTCAATAGGTACTTTAACCCATATTTGTAAAGACGTGTTTAATTTCCGTCTTTTAGGTATTTTGTTATCTGGGATTATACCAGTTCATCATATCCTACAAGCTTAAAGTCCTTAGTCGTATTTATCATTGCTTGTAATTTTGAAGAAGTGATGATATTGGTAGATTGGTCAACTGAAAAATTAAATTGTAGCAACCGGAAAGAAATTCGTTGTAACAACTAACGAGCGGAAGGGAGTTAAAAATAAAGTTCAAATAAAATATTTTGTACTATTATTGGCTTAGTGCTGTTTTAAATAGCAATGTTGCTGTATACGCCCCATTTCTATTTATCTTCTCGTGTTTTTATTTTTATTTATGAAGAGACTATAATGTGGATTTGTGAGTGTACTGAAGCTCAAATGTGGCGGTGGATGTTATTAATTGAGAAGAATCTAGAAGTGGAATTCATTTTTTAAATTTCTAACAGTATAATAAAAGTAGAATGTGGAGCACACACAGCATCTCTTTATCAGCCCGTACATCTTTGAGATAAAGCTTGTTGTGCTGTGCTTACAGAAAGTCTAACGGTTGGACGTTGCTGGAAAATCTTTTCTCTTACAAGATGTATGTGAGTAGTAATATCCGTTGAAGAGATGGTCGTAAGGACTTTCGCTTCCGCGACAGAATCTTGTTTTTGCTTTACAAAGGGAACAATGTTTCCGAATGGGGAGAGCAAACAATTGGACGGAGGCGGAAGGAGCCACTAAAGGGACATCACACTGAAGACACTTCACATTAATTCATGAAGTAAACGCTTACAAGAATTTATGATCTATTTAAATATCGACTTAGGAAATGTAGGATAGACTAATCAATCCACTTCGCTTATTTGTTTGTTCAAAGTTGATCTGTGGTAGAAACTTGTTTCGTATGCATTTGATATTTAATGCATTAAATATTTTTAATATTTGGAGTGGTTTGTCCATCGGGTAGGTTTAATATGCTTCCCGGCCACTTAAATATTCTTTAATAAAGTTTGAAATTATAGTTGCATTGGAATGTTGCCTGCATCTGCAGTAGTCGACTAGTTGGAAGGCCTCGCAGGACAATTACCGAAATTGTTTTCTTCAGAATTCTCATTAGATATTTTTAATTAAGTTATATTATAAACTAGCTAACTCTACGGATACTATACACATGCCTACTCTACATACATACCTATCCCATAGACCTGATTAAGAATATGCTGATGTAAAAAAAAAACCAATATCATGTCATGAGTAGACTTCGTGCTTAGAAAATATTGAGCTTAAGGGATCGTCGTATACGACGCTACATTAATATTAATAGATCGAGAAATTGATGTCATTTTTTGCTAAAACTGCTTTAAATAGAGAAATATTGAGATTTATAAAAGGGAAAATACGCATTTACCGTGAATATTCAAGTAAGAGATACGATCTTCCTAACCATTTCACCATTTTTCCATTTTCAAAGTGTATCCAATAATGAATATCTTGAATCTCAAAAAGATAAAATGACTGCATGTAACGTATGACTGTGACATACATTTATTGCCTGAGATATATGCATTTATACAAAATGGAGTTGTTATCTAATCAACTCAGCCCTAACATTTTTATGAGGCATTATACCAAAAAAGTTACGTGGTGAATATTTTAATGCTGTTCCTCACACACCGTCAGTAAATCTTTTGGGTATTCTTCATTGTGGTTTATTTATTCCTCAAAGTTGCACTTAAAGTAGTCCAGCCTTAGCATGACAGCATTATGAAGCTTGTGATTTTAGAGCTGGTGCGTATGCAGACTTGGTCGTTGTGCAGTGGTAGATGACTGTCTCATTCATATTTAGTAGTTTGGCCCGCCTGTCTCCCCCCGCATCCATTTTACGCTATTTATTTCTTGACTACTAAGCAGAGTTGACTCGATTTTCTTTACTGCACTCACTTTAAAATGTTTGAACCTATCCAATCCATCATCTAAGCACTTACAACAGTCTCCTGTTCTTCAGTAGTTTTTAACTATTGGATTTTTTTCCCTCCTACTCCTGTTGTTAGCACACTGAACAAAAATCTCAAGCTTCACAAATTTGTAGGTACAAAGGCACTTCAATTTCTCTTATTTGCATGCAAAAAAAATGTCTTGGAATACATTCATACAAAATTGCGCATTTTTTGGAGGAGGTTAGTATATAATGTAAGTAGTACATGTATGGAGATATAAGTATTTATTTTATAATGTGCACTCCGTTTCAATATACAGGGAGTTACGTAAGTAGTTGACAAACCACTTTCTCTTTCCTTAAATACTAACTTTGTAACAAACTTTCACGAGTACTTTCACCAGAGTTTTTACTAAGGGGAACAAGATGTTTGTGTGGTGAAATTTTGTGGAATTTTAAACTTCTAGTGATGTAAGGGAGACAGAGAGAGTGAGAGAGTGGGGCGTATCTTTCCTTAGGTAGTCAAAATATGTTTTAAAAATAATGTGAGCTTTTAGACCCTAACCTACTTGGAATCAATATGAATTAGCATTAGAACGTGCATCTACAGCAATCAATATTTGTAGAGGACAATGAAGGAGTCGTTAGAAATGGGAGGCAGAAGGTTGTAGTGAATTATAGAAGAATGTGAGGAATGCTGGGGTGATAATTTTTTCCATTAGGGCTAGGATTCTTGTGATTCCAGAACAGGTGGAAATAGTTAGGAATGCTCTTGGACATGAATTCCAATAGGTACAGGGATGAAAAAAGTTGAGGAATGAAGTGCGAGTGGGTCGTCGGGAAGCGAGGAGCTACATTATTGGCAAGCGATAAGTTTAGGCGAGTGAGTGCGTAGGAGAGACAGGACAGGGATAACAAAACAAGTCAAGAAAAGGAAATTGGAGGAAAGAGAGTGAGTCGTCGCGGTGTGTGCACGGCGATATAAAAGAAAGAGGCAGGCGAGGGAACGAGCCGTGGCAATACCAGGGAGAATTGTTGCCTCCAAAGTGAGTCGTTGCTCTGTTCTTGCCATTCGCCCTCCTGCTCTCTGTCCCGTCTGCCTAACTCAACCAGATCTCCGAATTGCACGCTCCCAGTCCCCACAACATCAAGTCGGCGATTGTGGGACAGAACAGAGGCAACGGATACTTTCTCAGTCGTCTCTCAAACTCTCCCTTCGCCACACGTGCTCTTCCACTCTTTTTCCGAAGAAAGCACGAGTCAAAGGCCACAGTCCTCAGCCCGAAAGAAATCACCTACATTTGCACAAAATTTCATCCTCGCTCATTCTCTTTTTACTGTCTCTCTTCACTTGACTGTGACACGCGACTCTCTCTCTCTCTCTACCTCTCTTCAGAAACACAATTAGAAAATAACTTTTCCAGCTGGACAATTAAATTTTCCTCTCACACTATAGTGAACTCATTTCCACTCTCACAAGTCAAATAAAGTCTTTGAACAAAAAAATTAGGCCCGTGCTCGTCCTATTCACCGTTCTCGCTGATTGTCGTCTTCCTTTCCGTCATGCCTTTATAGAGACTAATACTTTCACTGGAAAATTTTGCAAGTCTATTCAATCCTCATCTAATCTTTCTCTCTCTCTGCCATAAAAAGAAACACCGTTCCGAAACTCACTGTCAAGACAAGGCAAAAGAGCAGTACATACAATCATCCTCGACTTCTCGAGTATTTAGAAGAGACGTCGAGTAAAAGTAGCTCTAGTGCTGCGTGAGAAGAACACTTTAACATTTAAGCAACTCTCGTCCTATTTCACCCGCTCGTCTTTCAACAAATTCGTAAGTACCACTTCAACTTCTCTTTTCAATTCACAAAGTTTACATTTGCTTTAGAAACACGGAAATTCATCTTCTGAAATAAAGTTAGTTCATTTACATACAAATATTCAATATTATTTGGCATAATTTATGTATAAAACATCAAAATTAGTTAAGTAGATACAGGGACACAAGAGAAAACATGTGCATCTGATTTTCCTGCAGGCATATAAAGTTTCTTCATTGCATGTCAGAATATCATCAAAATCCAAGTATCTACCTAAAAATGAAAGTTCTGTATAAACCGTGTGAATGTTTCTCATGTCAATGTGGTATCGCTGTAAATGATGCACATAAATATGCAAACTTTTCGACACTAGCAGAAAAATTTGCAAAGTGAAGTTGCAACAGAATCAAAACGATATCTGTGGAATGGTTAAAATAATTAAAAACTTAAATAATTAATTAAACTTGAGATGTATGTTAGATTTTAAAATTAAGTGGGGCATTCGGTATACCACTGTTTTGTGTATGAAACAAACGGAAATAAAAATGTAGGACAAAAATCTCAGATGTTGAAAAGATGCCGTCACATTAGAACTTTTCGGTTGGAGGAAACTGATTTTAATCTTGTGTCTATCCTTCAATGTCAGTCACACTTGTCCCGTTGCAGAAAGGTATAATTATTATTGTGCCAATTTCATTCCTCTCAGAAATGCTCACAACTCGTCACTCACTAATATGAGTAGATGCAAATTTGAAACGTGCAAAGCTTGCTCGGTCGCACAATGCACTCATATCGTCATATGATATCACATTATTCTGAATCTTTGTGTTCTCTCTCGGGAGTCTTTTCTGTTGAGGGTTTTACATTTCACCGAGAACGTGGAAACGAGACTCAAGGGCCACTTATTCTAACTTGTTTTTTAATTTAATCAAGTGGAACCAGTCAAGGGAGTCTCAGGTACATCCTGGTGACAATTTTACATCTCTAGGTATGTGTGTAGTCTTTGAGACATAGTTAGATCTCAGTCTCGCTCGCATTCTGAACTTCACATAAACAGGAGGTGTAGGTATTAATCTGTATTATTTTTCTGTCTACGAAGTCTCAATATGTTCATATGTGAAAAGTTTGAAATGAGACGACTCTCGACATATTCCAAAACTGCACATCTTGCAGTTATTCGCATAGTCCGGGATATTTACAGCATCATAGAATATTTTTGAATTCCGTGAATGCGTATCCAAGAAGCATTATAATAGAAAGTACGTCGAAATGGCCGTTTATTGTGCTATACGGAATTCTGGTTAACCTCCTGTGCATGTTGTACCTATTGGTTTAATGTCAGAGAGGAAGAAAGTTGACAGGAATCTACTTTACACTAATGAAATGTCAAACGAAGCCCATGAACATTCGTGAAGGTGAGAATAAAGCTAAATAGCCAAGTGTGATATGCTCATCTCCTGTTTGACTTATCTTTCTGTCACATCACATCAGAAGTGACGACTCAGAAAAATGTTGACTCTTCCCATTCTCCTCATTACAGAATAAATATGTAGCATTTTCATTTGAGCCATATGCCTTATGCATTCAATCGCCTTTCACGCACTCGCCTCTTGCTATTCCTCCATATGTGCCGGAGGTGTGCTTCACAGAAGGTTGCGCTGCCAGGTAATTGCATTAAATTCTTGATGTTATTGCCAACTGGATTATTAGGAACGGAACTTTAGTAATGAAGATTTTCAGAGCAATATCCTACAGCAGATCCTCATCCTATCATTTTACTGCGGAATTTCTTCTCAAGCAGATAACATATGTAAAACCTTTGGGTTCCAATCTGTTAATTGGTGGTTGCTTTCTAATTTCTACATGGCAACTGAGATGAGGTTTACAGCTTCTGCTCTTAAAGCTATACAGATCCACTCATCTCCTCCATATTCTGTTTTATAGTGTTGTCTTAACCATTAAAATTTAAGGCAGGAATTTATTGCAATATGTGACGAGTGATAATGAATTAATGAAGGAAGTTGGAAAGTTGTCAACTATCACATAGATTAATTCTCAACTTTTCATTACCGTATCAGTCAGTCAGAAAGTCAGAATTCTCGGTATCTGGTAGTTAGCGAGATTGGGAATGGGCATTCAACCTTTAGCCCTAAATTAATCGTCTTCCATTTATTACTTGCAAACTTTTATGGTAAGCCCGCGATCTATCACGTATATTTTTTTCTCCATTTCCGAATCTAATGCCGGTAACACCATAGATGGAAATTATTTGATGAATACAAATATAATTTTTTATAGGAAATCATAATAAAAACGAACAGATGTACATTTCAAATTTAAGTATACGGCTATAAAACTCTTATTTCGTCACTATCTTATCCAAAGACTAACAGTAGAACTATTTTACATCAGTGATATTTATTCAATAGCATAATCTGGAGCATTGTGGACTTAATCTGTGGTGTAATTTACTGCCACCGCCCACACCACGCTAGGAAAATCCTTTTCTTCGCTAGAAATATTATGAGCAAGGCTAAAATCTAAAGAAAGAATAAGCTCGGTAACTTCCTTTGTTTATTCGATTGAGATTAAAATAAATCTGGGGTGACTGACTACTCCAATTACATGTCATATACCTATATAGCGCTGAACTATAGATTTTTATAGTTATATTTAGATTAGGGTTGTCATACTCACTTACGGCTTATCTATAATTCAATTCCTAATCATAATTCCTTCGTGTGAGTCCAATGTGAAAACAGCGTCGGTTCCGTTTCCTTTACTGATACTTAAAAGTTGCATTCAGTTTAACGATTCATTGTGACGGCTTTCTCCATCCGACTCCACCATTGAATTTCAGTTAAGCTCGTAGTGCTGCGGGCGTCATAAATACGTCATATACTGCTATTATTATGAAAAACTAATACACTATAGCAGATAGCGGGCTATTTACAACTGCTAGAGGATGTAGCACAATATTAAATACTGTTAATGTCAGAATAGATTACCAGCAAAGGCGACAGCCACATTTATTTATCCCGCTGCACTTGTAATTAGTCCTCAAAGTTAATTTTGTGAAGTATATATACTCTATTTCACTAAACAGACTAGTTCAAAGCATTTTTTTCTATTTCAAGATCTACAGATTCTTTTGGAATAAAAATTTTGGGGAAGCCACAATTCGAGTAAGTGCACTGAACATGTTCGTTAAAAGTGGAAGTTATCTAAAACTTTCTAAAAGTTTTACGCTTGGCATACACAGAAGTATGGAGGTTCATTTATCCCTGAAATGCTTTCAAATTCTAAAGTTTTAATGCTGCGGCAATGTTTGCAGTATGCATTATGGTAAAGAAGGATTCGTAAAAATAAAATCTGGAAGATAATACTATTCAGTTAGCTCTTCTCATTAGTTTTATAAAACCCTGTAAACATCTTTACTTAGCTAGTGGTAGTGGTTCCTTTCTTTTCACGACTTTGTTCTTCGAAATATAAATCTGAGGAATGATAATAGTGGGGGCTAATAGTGTAGGATGATATTTCCAATTATAACATGCATACATTATTACTTTTACACTTAAAATCTTCATGAAAGTATTAGAGGAAAAATTACTTTCCAAAAATATGAGAAAACATGATTTGTATTAGAAATAAATTTTAATGATGAGGTATGTGTGAAAATGTGGAATCTACCTGTTCTTCAAAATGTAGATGTAATTTTGTCGCATTACAGACATTTGTGATATAGTAATTTAGGTTTAATTGGGAAATTAGTCCAAACTATCCATACGATCTCCCTAGACTCCGGCCAGGTCAAATTACAGTTGTAGGACGATATTTCAATAAACTTCCGTCGAATATATTACAAGATGATTTCTAATGTCATTTCATTTGCTAGGACATGACATGGTATGAATATAATATGACGGAAGCTTTAATTTAATTTCCGCATTAGTTGTTTACAAGAAACAATGCTAGGTATTTGTATTCTAGGTTCTTTTGTACTTAGGTATATCTCACGAATTAGCTCGAGTTATTTGGGTCGACGTAAAACTGTTGGAGTTAGTTAGTGCGTTGTAAGGGATTAACAATAGGGAACCTGAACTGCTGAATCTCGCTCAACTGTTTTTGTGAACTGATATCAATTGTTCTGCTGTGGGAGGGGAAGAAAGATCCATTTCAAAAGCCATCTCTCACTGGATGAGCTACACAGCCTAATTTATTTTGCTCGTTCACACCCACAAGTTCCGTTAAAATTTCCTACTGCTAATACCTCTGTACAGAGAGTATTTCTATTTCCAAAACTTTTGGTTTTGCTAAGTCATCCATTTTAAGAGAGAATTCTATTCCATTCAGCTGAAAGATTGAATTTTAAACATTGAATAATTTTGACTTTATAATTAGGACACAATCTGACAATGCGACATGAAAGTGAGACATTTTGCGATTTCCCAAACAAAGCGCATATTGGAAAAGACTAGAATTCCCTACAGAGAAGAAATTGACGATTATAAACTATTTGGGGAGACATGAAAGTGTTTGGACAATGTCCTATGATGGAACGAGAGTAGTGAACGATACGACTACTGAGGTTTGTCAAGGATGGGAGTTATTTCATCTCTCGTCGAGCGCTTTGCGGTGATGGATCGTTGATGGGCATAGCATGACGAAGTAATGTGATAAAATATATGAGCTATTCATCACGATCATACTTCAAATAACTAATGGGGCAGAATTGTTTATTACTAGGATGCACATGGGATGGGTTTATCCGAAGTTGATTGAACCGGGGAAAGATAAAGTTATTGTTTGCTTCCTTTGCATAGCCCTATCTATTTAGTCTGTGACATAACAAAAGGACCTGGAGATATGAGTCTCTCATTTCGTAGACCGAAAGAAGTCCTGACAAATAAGTCCGAACAAGTTTGACAGCTAGGTATTTAATAATTTTGCCCAGTAGATAATAGAGCAAATGTCAGTGCGTGTACAATAGTAAGCATTGGCACTGGTTTTACTACTGCACTCACCACTATTTACATAGCAAAAAAGATGCGTCCGCCTTTTGTTTTATGTACAAAAGAGAATGGAGGACAGTGACATTTCGTTGTAAACAAGAAGGATTTTTTGTGTGGCCCCATGTAAAATGAACTACACACTACACACAGCTATAAAGCAACGATTCACCAAAAGCAAAGCAACCAACCAACCAGAAGACAACTTGTACTTTACATCGCAGGCAGGGTAGCTGCGATTCTGCGATCCTACACATAAAAAGTTAGTTGCTACACATTGTGTGTAAATATAGGCTAGGGACTGAATGGCATCAAAGATGCTCCTTAAAGTTTAGATCCCATGTCGGAACAAAAACTGTCGGCAGATACCTAATAGAAAGTAACATAAGAATCTGTGTTCTTTTCAAGAATATTGCAGACAAATAACAGTTGATAAACATAAATATTGTAGGTATACAGCTACAAGATATGTACATCCATAAAGCTACTTAAATCTTAGCGCATACAAAGCATCGTCAGTTATAAGAATTTGCAGGTAGTAAAGAAAGAGACAGCCTTTTTTGTTGGAGGTCGCAGTTTGCAAGAAAGCAAATAGTTTTTGCGCATAGTTTAGGGGGAGTAACTTGAGAAAATGCGTGTTTTCTCTAACGTTGATGTTGTTTGGTTGGGATTTTGATGTCATTGACTGACTACTGGGGAAAAACAGAGAAAATATATAGAGAAAAGCATTAAATGGAGTAAAAAATATTTTGAACTGAATATATTTGAATAAGTGGTAAAGTAAAACAAAGAAATTGCCCGGGAAATGCCCGTCGACAAACAATACAGTTAATAAATCAGAAAACATGAAGGAGGGAGGCTTAAAAATTCACTTATATTTTATTCAATGACATTCGACATACATTATGTGGCTGTTTTCCTTACTGGCCCCCTCTGCCTATCCTAATCATCTTTATATGTTCTCTTGAATATAGAGTACGTATTTCAGAGCGAAGATGAGCACTGCATTTACTCCTCGCTCTTTATGTTTGTGCAATATGTATAAAAGCCCATTAAACTATTCACATTGCATTTTGCCTCTCTTGTTTTCCAGTCTCTTGTAGCCTCTCTCCCATCTTCCCTCCGTCTGGACTGAAGACTATTTCAATATGAAGCATTGCATGCTTTACATGCGTCGATGTTTTCATTGCTTCTTCCTTAGAATATGTTCTGACTTGTTATTCTGCCTGATTTGAATAGTTACAGCATTC